>SJYA01001036.1:1105216-1207844 GCA_006410615.1 Neotragus moschatus | reverse complement strand
TCCACACAAAGGCTTTGGCATAGTCAATAAAGCAGAAATAGATGTTTTTCTGGAACTTTCTTGCTTTTTCCATGATCCAGTGGATGTTGGCAATTTGATCTCTATTTCCTCTGCCTTTTCTAAAACCAGCTTGAACCTCTGGAAGTTCATGGTTCACATATTGCTGAAGCCTGGCTTGGAGAATTTTGAGCATTACTTTACTGGCATGTGAGATGAGTGCAATTATGTGGTAGTTTGAGCATTCTTTGGCATTGCCTTTCTTTGGGATTGGAATAAAAACTCACCTTTTCCAGTCCTGTGGCCACTGTTGAGTTTTCCAAATTTGTTGGCATATTGAGTGCAACACTTTCACAGCATCATCTTTCAGGATTTGAAATAGCTCAACTGGGATTCCATCATCTCCACTTGCTTTGTTCGTAGTGATGCTTTCTAAGGCACATTTGACTCCACATTCCAGGATATCTGGCTCTAGATGAGTGATCACACCATTGTGATTTTATCCAGGTCATGAAGATCTTTTTTGTAGAGTTCCTCTGTGTATTCTTGCCACCTCTTCTTAATATCTTCTGCTTCTGTTAGGTCCATACCATTTCTGTTCTTTATTGAGCCCATCTTTGCATGAAATGTTCCCTTGGTTTCTCTAATTTTCTGGAAGAGATCTCTAGTCTTTCCCATTCTGTTGTTTTCCTCTATTTCTTTGCATGGGTGAGTAAAAGGAAAAAAAAAAAAAAAAGAGAGAGAGAGAGAGAGAAGTAAATGAATCTCAAAGAGTCTACATAGCAAGTCAAACATAAGAATAATGTTTTTCTTGAGTCACTGGTGTTACTGTCCTTTCTATCACTGGGGGTCACAGTTCATCTCACCTCCCTAGGATGCCCTCCAACACTGTGATGATCTCTGGAGTTGGTTGTGGCAGCAGCTCAGATTCTAATCTTGTTCTACTCCTCTGTGTTCTTGCTGCCAATATACACAGCTATCAGAACTATTGTGTTTTCTTTTGTGGGAGCTCTCAATGACCTTTTATATATTCCATAGACACAGAGTCTGCCTAGTTGACCCCGTTGATTTATTCTGCAGCTTGTACAGCCAATGGGAAGGTTTCAGGTCTTCTTCCTTAATCACACTACCCCTAAGTTTCAATTTTGGTTTTATTTCCACCTCTGCATGTGGGTTGTCCACTGGAGTTTACTCTTAAGGCTTCCGTGGATGACTTGGGTTTGCCTCTGTGAGGGCCAATTTTGGAGGTGGAGCAGCTGCTTGGGTTGCATGGGTTCTGGCAGCACCAGGTACTCAGCGGAATTGGCAGCTAAGGCAGCAGGAAATATAGTGCTCTGAAAGTATATGACAACCAGTATTGGCCAATATGCTCCAGTATTCTTGCCTGGAGAAACCCCTCCCTGACAGAGAAGCCTGGCAGGCCAGTCTACAGGATTGTAAAGACTCGTACACTGTGGAAGAAACACGGCATGCCTAGATGCAAGAGTTTTTTCGCTTGTGGAAACTCTGCCTCAGTGAAAGTTGAGCGTGAAGGTGGTGCAGCTGCTTGGCCTGCAGGGACCCTGGTCAGTGCCAAGTGTGCGGGGACACTGACTGCCTCCATCACAGGAGTTATGACCCTATCAGAGTCTTTGTTGAACCTCTTGTAGCTGGCAATTAAAAGGCCTTTTTGGCCAGTCTTCCTCTGCCCATTCAGGCACTTAAAGGGCTCCCTTGCCTGGAGTCCTTCTCTGTTATTCAGTAGGTCAGGAACCTAAAGGGGCACCCTGGATGGGGTCCTACTTTGTATTTCAGTGCATCAGGTGTTTGATGGGCCAGCCTCTCTATTGTTAAGTTGCCAATGCTGCCATGTGGCGAGAGAGAGGCTATGGTGATGGCTCTACTCCTTACCTGTGACTCTGCAGTATTGTCTAGCTGCCTCTCTTTCCTGCATTGACATTTCCCACCACAATTGCCTCCCTTACAGCAGCCCTAGCCCTTGAATTGCTCCACAATCCTTAAACTACAGTTCCCAGCCACTATGCCTTTCAGGGGACCAGTGCTCCTGTCCAGGGTATGTATGGCTGCAGTAAGGACTGTCTGATTTTCATCCCATTTAGGCTGCCACAGATCACCTGTTTCACTCTCAGCCTTAAATGTTTCTCCTCTGACTCAGACAATTGCACTGATGTGGGGATCAGACCCCTGCTTCAGTTCTCCCACTTGCCGAGGACAGTTACAGTCCTACTAACACTCTTGTTTTTTGCCCTAGTTCCTTCTTCCTAATGAGTTTTGCATGGTTCCATATATTCTTTTCCTCTGGTCAGGTACTCCTGTCTGCTCTCCACTGGTGTTCTGAATGCACTTCTGTGTCTGAAGGCATATTCCTGATGTATCTGTGAAGAGAGACGTACTCCACATCCACCTACTCCTCTTTCACCTTGTTCTCCCACTTGGTGATGTCCATGTTTAAAGTCATCTCTTGGGTTCTTGGAAAGGGTGTTGGCTATGACCAGCATGTTTTCTTGATAAAGCTCTGTTAGCTTTTGCCCTGCTTAATTCTGTATTCTAAGGCCAAATCTGCCTGTTCCTCCAGGTGTTTCTTGACTTCCTACTTTTGCATTTCAGTCCTCTATAATGAATAGGACAATTTTTTGGTTGTTAGTTCTAGAAGGTCTTGTAGGTCTTCATAAAACTGTTCAATTTCAGCTTCTTCAGCCCTACTGGTCAGGGCATAAACTTGGATTGCTATGACATTGAATGGTTTGCCTTCGAAACACACCGAGATCATTCTGTCATTTTGAGACTGCATCCAAGTATTGCATTTTGATCTCTTTTGTTGACCATGATGGTATTCCATTTCTTCTAAGGAATTCCTGCCCACAGCAGTATATATAATGGTCATCTGAGTTAAATTCACCCATTCCAGTCCCTCTTAGTTCACTGATTCCTAGAATGTTGATGTTCACTCATGTCATCTCCCGTTTAACCACTCCAAATTTGTCTTGATTCATAGACTTAACAACAAAATGGGAAAGACTAGAGATCTCTTCAAGAAAATTAGAGACACCAAGGGAACATTTCATGCAAAGATGGGCTCGATAAAGAACAGAAATAGTAGAGACTTAAGAAAAGCAGAAGATATTAAGAAGAGGTAGCAAGAATACACAGAAGAAATGTACATAAAAGATCTTCATGACCCAGATAATCATGCTGGTGTGATCACTCACCTAGAGCCAGACATCATGGAACAGGAAGTCAAGTGGGCCTTAGAAAGCATCACGACGAACAAAGCTAGTGGAGGTGATGAAATTCCAGTTGAGCTATTTCAAATCCTGAAAGCTGATGCTGTGAAAGTACTACACTCAATATGCCAACAATTTTGAAAACGCAGCAATGGCCACAGGACTGGAAAAGGTCAGTTTCGTTCCAAAACCAAAGAAAGGCAATGTCAAAAAATACTCAAACTCCCACACAATTACACTCTTCTCACATGCTAGTAAAGTAACGTTAAAATTCTCCAAGCCAGCCTTCAGCAATACATGAACCATGAACTTCCAGATGTTCAAGCTAGATTTAGAAAAGGCAGAGGAACCAGAGATCAAATTGCCAACATCCACTGGATCATCAAAAAAGCAAAAGAGTTCCAGAAAAAAAACATCTATTTCTGCTTTACTGACTATGCCAAAGCCTTTGACTGTGTGGATCAGAATAAACTGTGGAAAATTCTGAAAGAGATGGGAATACCAGACCACCTGGCCTGCCTCTTGAGAAACCTATATGCAAGTCAAGAAGCAACAGTTAGAATTGGACATGGAACAACAGATTGGTTCCAAAGAGGAAAAGGAGTATGTCAAGGCTGTATATTGTCACTCTGCTCATTTAACTTATATGCAGAGTACTTCATGAGAAACGCTGGGCTGGAAGAAGCACAAGCTGAAATCAAGATTGCTGGGAGAAATATCAATAACATCAGACATGCAGATGATATCACCCTTATGGCAGAAAGTGAAGAGGAACTAAAAAGCCTCTTGATGAAAGGGAAAGAGGAGAGTGGAAAAGTTGGCTTAAGCTCAACATTTGGAAAATGAAGATCATGGCATCCGGTCCCATTACTTCATGGGAAATAGCTGGGGAAACAGTGTCAGTCTTTATTTTTTGGGGGCTCCAAAATCATTGTAGATGGTGATTGCAGCCATGAAATTAAAAGATTCTTACTCCTTGGAAGGAAAGCATGACCAACCTAGATAGCATATTCAAAAGCAGAGACATTAGTTTGCCAACAAAAGTCTGTCTAGTCAAGGCTATGGTTTTTCCAGTGGTCATGTATGGATGTGAGAGTTGGACTGTGAAGAAAGCTGATCACCAAAGAATTGATGCTTTTGAACTGTGGTGTTGGAGAAGACTCTTGAGTGTCCCTTGGACTGCAAGGCAATCCATCCAGTCCATCCTAAAAGAGATCATTCCTAGATGTTCATTGGAAGGACTGATTCTGAAGCTGAAACTCCGATACTTTGGCCACCTCATGTGAAGGGCTGACTCATTGGAAAAGACTCTGATGCTGGGACGGATTGGGGGCAGGAGGAGAAGAGAATGACAGAGGATGAGGTGGCTGGATGGCATCACTTATTCGATGGACATGTGTCTGAATGAATTCCAAGAGTTGGTGATGGGCAGGGAGGCCTGGCGTGCTGCGATTCATGGGTTCACAAAGAGTCGGACACGACTGAGCAACTAAACTGAACTGAACGGAAGTGATGGACCTAACATTCCAAGTTCCTATTCAATATTGCTCTTTGCAGCATCAAACTTGCTTCTATCATCAGTTCCATCTACAAATGAGTGTTGTTCTTGTTTTGGCTCCATCCCTTCAGTCTTTCTGGAGTTATTTCTCCACTGATCTCCAGTAGCATATTGCGCACCTACCAACCTGGGGAGTTCATCTTTCAGTGTCCTATCTTTTTGTATTTTCACACTTTTCATGGTTATTACAGTAACCATTATATTATAGTATAATATAATATTAGAGTTAATACAGTTATTACAGTTAATCAAAAGAATTTCCCAAGGTTGTAAAGGTCTTACTAGAACCACTCCCACAATTTACATTTAAAAATGGCAAGATTAGAGCTAACATTACAAAAATCTTTCCAGACTCACTTCCATAATACATATTTTAAGATATCAGGATTAGTCAGAAGGTTCTCAAGAAGGAGATACATGTTCTCAAGAAGGATACATTGTTGTCATACAATCCTTAGCACAGAGTTTAAACTAGCTCTGGGCTTAAAAAAAAAAAAAAAAAAAAAAAAGTGTGACTGAGAATGTAGGGGCAGGGGGAAATGTTTGTTCTTTGCTTCTTTAGAACTCCCGACCCCTGTCTCCTCCTTGAGAGACCCAGACTCTTTTCTCCTTAGCCTCTGGGGACCACAGATTGTTACCACACAATCTAGAAATTGGCTCTCTCATTCTCTTTTTCTTTTAGGAGAATTATTTTGCCAAGGGAAAGGGGCATCGTTTTCATTCCATAACTACTTCCTGCTGTTGAGGGGTGTTTTCCCTAAATTGCTGAGGTACCATACTCTCCTAACCCTCATATTGAGGGTCTCTGATTCAGGGGCCCCAAGTAATAGTTGGAGAAGGTTATGGTGAAGGAGGAAACAGAACAGGCTCTGTCTTGAAAGCAGAACTCCATCTTGGGCTGGACTGTGGACTTTGAGCCATATGCCCCATATCTATGGAAAGGACATATCAAGTGGAAAACCAGGCCCCTGGAAGGAAAAATCCCAGGGCTCTCTGTAGCTTAAGAGAATACCCTAATTATCTGTGTAGCCAAATAGAATCATACATTCTATTTTGCTTATTGCGGTATGACCACAGGCCTATTGATAAGGCTTTCACAAAAACTGGTTGGGGTCCTTGGCTAAGAGGAGACTCTGCCTTGGGCCTGCCAGTGTAATAAACTGCACTCCACTAACTGCATTGTCCTTCTGAGTGAGTTTGTTTCCCGGAAAGCATGGCTACAACAGTGGCACTCTCTGTTCTCCTTCTGATGTCTATGTCAGAAGCTTTCTCTGTCCTTTTTTTATACTTTAATAAAACTCTGCTACACAAAAGCTCTTGAGTGATCAAGCCTAGTCCCTGGTCCTGAAGCTAAATCTTCTTCAGAGATCATGAATCTAACATCATGACATTAAGTAAGTAAGCTGTCACCATGCCCAAAATACTATCCTCCAGGCATTAATTGCTTTTAAACTTTGAGTGCAAATCTCATGAGATGTGGAGATTTTAGGTTATTTTGAATCTAATGCTGCTGCTGCTGCTAAGTCACTTCAGTTTTGTCTGACTCTGTGCGACCCCGTAGACAGCCCACCAGGCTTCTCTGTCCCTGAGATTCTCCAGACAAGAATACTGGCATGGGTTGCCATTTCCTTCTTCAATGCATGAAAGTGAAAAGTGAAAGTGAAGTCGCTCAGTCATGTCTCACTCTTAGTGACCCCATGGACTCTAGCCTACTAGGCTCCACTGTCCATGGGATTCTCCAGGCAAGAATACTGGAGTGGGTTGCGATTTCCTTATCCTTCTTCAAAGGAGTCTTCTCAAATAGTCTCCTTCTTAGACTATTTGAGTCTAATATTTTCTTAGAATATATTAAAATCCTCTCNGTCGCTCAGTCATGTCTCACTCTTAGTGACCCCATGGACTCTAGCCTACTAGGCTCCACTGTCCATGGGATTCTCCAGGCAAGAATACTGGAGTGGGTTGCGATTTCCTTATCCTTCTTCAAAGGAGTCTTCTCAAATAGTCTCCTTCTTAGACTATTTGAGTCTAATATTTTCTTAGAATATATTAAAATCCTCTCAAATATGCTTCTTTACTTTTTTTTTACACAGAAATTCCAAGGGTTATAAAACAGTAAATAAATAGTTTAAATTTTTCAATAACTAATATTTCAGTTGCCAACATCCGCTGGATCATGGAAAAAACAAGAGAGTTACAGAAAAACATTTATTTCTGCTTTATTGACTATGCCAAAGCCTTTGACTGTGTGGATCACAATAAACTGTGGAAAATTCGGAGAGAGGTGGGAATACAAGGCCACCTGACCTGCCTCTTGAGAAATCTGTATGCAGGTCAAGAAGCAACAGTTAGAACTGGACATGGAACAACAGACTGGTTCCAAATAGGAAAAGGAGTACGTCAAGGCTGTATATTGTCACCCTGCTCATTTAACTTATATGTAGAGTACATTATAAGAAACGTTGAGCTGGAGGAAACACAAACTGGAATCAAGATTGCTGGGAGACATGCAGATATTCAGATACCTCAAATATGCAGATGACATCACACTTATTGACAGAATGGGAAGAACTAAAAAGCCTCTTGATGAAAGTGAAAGAGGAGAGTGAAAAGGTTGGCTCAAAGCTCAACATTCAGAAAACTAAGATCATGGCATCTGGTCCCATTACTTCATGGCAAATAGATGGGGAAATAGTGGAAACAGAGAGAGACTTTATTATTTTGGGCTCCAAAATCACTACAGATGGTGAATAGAGCCATAAAATTGAAAGATACTTGTTCCTTGGAAGAAAAGTTATGACCAGCAGAGATAGCATATTAAAAAGTGGAGACATTACTTTGTCAACAAAGGTCCATCTAGTCACAGCTATGGTTTTTCCAGTAGTCATTTATGTATGTGGGAGTTTGACTATAAAGAAAGTTGAGCACCAAAGAATTANGGGCTCCAAAATCACTACAGATGGTGAATAGAGCCATAAAATTGAAAGATACTTGTTCCTTGGAAGAAAAGTTATGACCAGCAGAGATAGCATATTAAAAAGTGGAGACATTACTTTGTCAACAAAGGTCCATCTAGTCACAGCTATGGTTTTTCCAGTAGTCATTTATGTATGTGGGAGTTTGACTATAAAGAAAGTTGAGCACCAAAGAATTAATGATTTTGAACTGTGGTGTTGGAAAAGACTCTTGAGAGTCCCTTGGACTGCAAGGAGATCCAATCAGTCCATTCTGATAGAAATCAGTCCAAGTATTCATTGAAAGGACCGATGCTGCAGCTGAAACTCCAGTCTTTTGCCATCTGACGTGAAGAACTGACTCATTTGAACAGACCCTGATGCTGGGAACGATTGAGGGCAGGAGGAGAAGGGGATGACAGAGGATGAGATGGTTGGATGGCATCATTGATTCAATGGACATGA
This sequence comes from Neotragus moschatus, assembly GCA_006410615.1. NCBI lineage: Eukaryota > Metazoa > Chordata > Mammalia > Artiodactyla > Bovidae > Neotragus > Neotragus moschatus. Next base: position 1,199,649 of record SJYA01001036.1, on the reverse strand, counting down.
TTTTGCGTAAACTCTGGGAGTTGATGATGGACACAGAGACCTGGTGTGCTGCAGTCCATGGGGTCTCAAAGAGTCCGACATGACTGAGCGACTATACTGAACTGAAATTGAGTCCCTGTTCCTATAAATTTAGGCTCTGTAGTTTTAATATTTCTGGGTAATGAAAAGGAGAGGCTTTCTCCAGTGTGCAGTTAGATTCCCACTAATTCTGCAGATATGACCACTTCCTGGTCATTTGGTCCACCTTGTGCCAGTAGTTCAACAGACACATAAACGATTTATCATAGTGGCAGGAATACTCAAAACTTATCATTTGAAGTGATAATATTGCTGCTACATGATGGGTGAAATATTGTGGCACTAAAAATTTTTTTGGTACTCTCATGTACAGTGTAAATGGGGCATAATGGGGGAAGGGAAAAGCCTGTTTAGTGGTTGATAAACAGAAGCTCAGACATCTCATGGTTAACTATCTGTTACAAGGCAAGCCTCTTTGCAGAAGTTGAAAATTTTGGGTAGTAGAAGTTATAAATCTTGAGTGGATAATGGAGGAGGTCACAGTTTGATGCTCTGGTCAACAGTCCAAGCTGAACATTTAGCCAAAAGCATCAACTGATAGGCATGTGGGTAAACCATTTTGGATGACCAGGCTTGTTATGCCTTCAGATGATGACAGTCTCAGCCCACATCTTACTGTAACTGTATGAGATCCTCCAAGTGAAATAGACCCAAGCAAACCTTTAAAAAAAATACTGATCAAAATATTGTGAACTAATTCAAATACTTGGTATAAACTGCTCTTTTGGAGTAATCTGTTGTACAAGATTAGGAGCTGAAACTGCAAAATAAATATGTAAGAGATAGTTCAGGAAGATAAGAGAAATGTTTTCTCTGCCAAAAACAACATTCTAAATTTATAAATAGGGGATTGAGATGAAATTAACACACACATGTCCAGGCTTGTGCACTGATGTATGTACACACACATACACACACAAACACACACAAATGTCATTCACTATTCTTCTAGGCTAATAGTTTTCAAATATTAATATGTATAAAAGTCATCTGAATATCTGTTAAAATTACAGGCTCCCAAAGCCAGTCTTCACAAAGTCTGAAGTTGAATTAGAAAAATCATAGAAGACTACAGAACTATCAAACCCTTTAGGGAAGTTTGATATGATTTGGACAAAAACTCCTCTATACCATGCTGATCTCAAACCCCATCTTCCATATGCTTATGATATTGATTTCTATCAACTCAAACAATATAAGAATACTGTTTGATCCCTTGCTAAGAGTCCTAATCCCAGATCAGTTAAAAACTCTATTCTGCTGTCACCTGAATAAAAGGGAAAAAATGATTCATTGGCAGAAACCAAACAATTTTAAAGGAGTGGGGTGAGGTGAGAGAGGCAGAAAACAAACTTTCTTCTTAAGAATGGATGAATGTAACTGGTCTTGATTTCTCAGGATCTTTTTAATGCAGCCTATCCCCTTTTTGTCAGATCAATTTTACATTGGAAACTTCTCACACAATTAGATTTTTTAATGCCTGTACAGGAGCATTTAAGTGGCTTTTTCTTTCTTTGTTTTTTGAACTTTTCTTCTTTTTGAAGATAAGCATGTTTCTTAGTCTTTTATTTATCAATTCTTAAGCACCTTAAGGAAATAATAAAACAATGATAACCGTATATTAGCAAGATTACCATGACCTATCCCATTCTTGTTTTTAAAATAAAATCATGTGAACCAAAGGATCTTGCAAAGGAACATTTCTTTGGCCATTTATTGAATAGTCAGTGATCATGTTTTCTGAAAAGTAGTCTTCAATTTTTTTTCCCCTTTTTGTGGTGGAGGTTAGTTTCAGTTAACATCAGGCATATAAGTCCTTTGAAAGTATACCTAGCTTTGTCTAATATTCATATAAGCACAGAGTTCATGATTTTTATTGCTTATATTTATTCTAATAAATATGTATGACTAAAGGTCTAACATAAGATATGTAAAGTGCTTTAATATTTTTCAAATGAAGGCTATTATATTAATGTTTGAAGATGTATTTAAAACTGAAATGGGAAATAATAGTTTTCATAATAATAATAGGTTCTTCCTGATTACAGTGACTTCTTATACATTATAATTTGTTTTGTTATGAGGAAATTTTCAAAAAAAAAATCTATAGATAAAAAGATGGAAAGAACTTCAAGTTAACTAGTATGTGAACTTTTAATAAAATGTGATAATCTTACATACACAGTCTGATCTAACAAACACAATTATTTATTGGAACTAGAAATAAATGGTTCCAAATCTGAAATGATCACATATTTAAACCTAATTTAAAACAATCTGTAAAACAATGAGTAGTTTGTAAACTTCAGTGTATATAATTTTGAAGTCGTTAGAATCAGTTTGAGTCTTTCTGGGATCATCAGATCCATTATTTTGATGTTCTTTTGATGTCCACACAATCACTAACGGAATAAAACAAAACATTCAGGAGATTTGGGCTTTGGGAATTAATCTGAAGGATGTTGATAAATGAATAAAGAATGAAAGTTTCATGGCTTTTCATGTCTAACTTCTCAGTAAAGCCAATCCATTAATGACAAATAGTGAAATGAAAGTGAAAGCAAAAGTGTTAGCTGCTCAGTTGCATCGAACTCTTTGTGAACCCATGAATTGTAGCCTGCCAGACTCCTTGGTCCCTGGGATTCTCCAGGCAAGAATACTGGAGTGGATTGCCATTCCCTTCTCCAGGTGATTTTCCTGACCCAGGGATTAAACCCAGGTCTCCTGAATTGTAGATAGATTCTTTACTGTCTGAGCCACCAGGGAAGTACCATGTCTGTAAAGATCTTATATATGATAATGTTAGATTATTGGTAAAATATAAAATATTGGTTTTATAACCTGGATTTGAATTCTAGGAAAGAATCTGTATTGGTCATAGTTCTTCAGAAAAAAACATAAAGCAAAATCCACAAAACAAGAACCATTAAGATACATATACACAGAAAGAAAGATTTATTTTATAGAATTGGCTTATATGATTATGAAGGCTAGTGTTAATCACACAAAGAGTCAGTCATGTCTGCCTCTTTGTGACCTCATGAACTGTAGCTCACCAGGCTCCTCTGTTCATGGAATTCTCCAGGCAAGAATACTAGAGTAGGTTGCCATTTCCTTCTCCAGGGCATCTTTCTAACCCAGAGATTGAACCTGGGTCTCTGCATTGCAGGTGGATTATTCACCATCTGAGCCACCGGCGAAGTCCCTATGAAGGCTAAGAAATCCTATAATCTTCAATATTCAAGTTGGAGGCTCAAGAAAACAATTGTGTAGTTCTAGCCTAAGTCCATTGACCTGAGTACAAAGTGAACCAGTGTGTAAGTCTCAGTCAGAGTCTGAAAGGTCAAGAACAAAGAAGCTATTAGTGTAACTCTTGGTTCTACTGACCAAAAAAAAAAAAAGACAGAGATGCTAGCTCAAAGACTTTCAGACAGACAGCAAATTCTTACTTTCTCATCCATTTTGTTCTATTCACACCCTCAGTAGATGAGTGATGCTCACGTGCTTTAGGGAGGGCATTTGCTTTATTCAGTCTACCAATTCAAAAGCTAGTCCTATCTGGAACATCCTTACAGACGTACCTAGAAACAATGTTTTACCAAATATCTGGGCACCCGATGTCCCAGTCAAGTTGACATAAAACAACCCACCCCTTTGTCAACCTGATACTCATATGCATGTTCTTAAGCCATAGGAAATCTCTAAGCAAAGACAGTAACAAGGTCATAATTCTACCTGACATGATACACATACTCGGTGTATTCTTACCAATTTAGTGACTGTTATTTCTTCTCTAAGATCTAGCCAACAGAGAAGAATGATCACGGAGTTCTTCAAGGATGCCTGGACAACACTCAAAAATTAATTCTCACAATATTGGTAAAAGGTACATCTTTTGTGCCCTGCCTATATTGCTGAGTAGGTCTAAATGACAAATCCCACTCTAAAATTACAATCTCCCTAAACCTTTGAATTCCTGTGTGTGTGTGTGTTCAGTTGTTTAGGACACTCTGCCACCCTATGGACTGAGCCCAATAGGCTCCTTTATCCATGGGATTTTCGAGGCAAGAATACTGGAGTGGGTTGCCATTTCCTTCTCCAGGGGATCTTCCTGACTCAGGATTTCCAGGTGGCACTAGCGGTAAAGAACTCACCTGCCAATGCAGGAGACATAAGTGATGTGGGTTCAGGAAGACCCTCTGGAGGAGGTCATGGCAACCCACTCTGGTATTCTTGCCTGGAGAATCCCATGGACAGAAGAGCCTGGTGTGTTACAGTCCATAGGGCCACAAAGAGACATCACTGAAGTGCCTTAGCACTTAGCATACATAGGTCTAAAACAAAGAGGGGTAATGGGAGTGAGTCTTGAGGAGAATCAGCATTTCTTATAACTGCTTCAGGCAAAAACACACTACAGTTTCTTCCAGCAATGCAGAGTTAACCTCTTCAGATGGGGATGTAAAGGTTAATACTACTAGGGCTTTGGAAGGCCACTTCCACTGCTAAGAATATTCATCAGTGTTTAGGGCCTCAGTATCCCAAGCTTCATCAGGGTCATGTCTCCATCTTAACTTACAGCATCTCATTCTTACCCCATCAGTGCCCTCATATTAGTAGTAAAGACCCTGGAAGGCTGGGAGTTCAACTTATATTTTAATTATGAGAGTTTGTTCTGGATTTGATTCTCAGCAATTTCATCCCTGCAGCTATAGGAAATAAGTGTCTTCTTCAGGGCATATTAATTAAGGTTATATATTTGGTGCTTGATTGGGAATTCAAATCTCTGTGCTCATCCTTTTCCTTTATGACTATTTTTAGCAACATTAGGAATAATCATCCAACCCCATTATATTTGTTTTCTGAAAATGTTCAAAAGTATTATATACACAGTCATCCAGCTTCTTGCTTCTTATAAGTCATCAATTAGAAGTATCCATTGAAGATATTTTATGTATCTCTCTTGCTGGTTCACATCATGGGCTATCAGTGCTCCATAATTACAGACAATAAATCCTTAGCATCTTTAAACCTAATTAGATCCTCAATTCCAAAAACCCCAGAACCAATTCTAAAAATGTATCATTAGTTATTATTTTTCTACTCTTTTTAAAAATTAATTTAGTTTACAATGTTGTGTTAGTTTCTGCTCTATGTGTGCAAAGTCATTTCGGTTGTGTCCAACTCTTGCTGACTCTATGGACTGTAGCCCACCATGGTCCTCTGTCCATGGGATTCTCCAGGCAAGAATACTGGAGCGGGTTGCCATTTCCTCTTCCAGGGGATCTTCCTGACCCAAAGATCAAACCCAGAGTGCCTGTAGATCCTGCATTGCAGGCAGATTTTTTTTTTTACCACTGAGCTACTGGAGAATCTATGGTAAAGTGAATCAGTTATACATATATCTACTCTTTTTTAGTTTCTTTTCCCATATAGGTGATTACACAGTATTGAGTAGAGTTTCTTGTGCTATACAGTAGGTTCTTATTAGTTATCTACTTTATGTAGAGTAGTCAGTAAATGTCAATCCCAATTTCCCAGTTTATCACTACTTCTCCTTTCTATTTAAAAAAAAGGATGCAAGTGAACTTATTTACAAAACTGAAATGGAATCACAGATGTAGAAAACAAGCTAGGATATATCTTTACAATTATGTTCTTCTAGAACTATTAATATACTTTCAGTTCCCAAAGCAATATTAGCCAGGGTTGTTCAGAGAAAAACCAATAGTATATACCTGTATCTATATCTATATCTACATATCTATCTATCTATATATTTCCTCTATCTAACCATCTATCTATCTATCTGTCTACCTGCTTACCCACCTACCTATGTAGAGAGAGGGAGACATCTTTTTCACAAGGAATTGGCTCATATGAATATGGAGTTTACAAACTAGAGGGCCAAGTGAAAAAAGATGGTATAGTTCCTATCCAGTCCTAAAGGCCTGAGAACCAGAAGAACTGATGATGCAAGTCCCAGACAGAGTGCAAAGGCTTAAGAACCAGGGAAACCAAAGTTTTAAGTCACAGTCTAAGTACAGGAGAAGGTCCCAGTTCAAGTAGTCAGAAAGAGAGGAAATTCTTTCTTCCTTTTTGTTCCAGTCAGGCTCTCAAAAGATTGTATGATGCACTTCAGTCTACCAGTTAAAGGCAAATCTCATCTGGAAGCAATCTCACAGACATACCCAGAAATAATACTTGCCATATATCTGGGCACCTCTTGTTTTCAAAAGTGAAAGTGAAAGTGAAAGTAGCTCAGTCATGTCCAGCTCTTTGCGACCCCATGGCCTACACATTCTATGTAATTCTCTAGGCCAGAATACTGGAGTGGGTAGCCTTTCCCTTCTCCAGGGGATCTTCCCAACAACTCAGGGATCAAACCCAGGCCTCCTCATTGCAGCTGGATTATTTACCAGCTGAGCCACAAGGGCAGCCCTGTCCTTGTCAAGTTGACACATAATATTAACCATCATGGAATCCTCTGGAAAAATTCTTGATAATGCAGGCAAACTTAATCAGGTACTTGAGATGATTAAGAAATAGGAGGTCCTGGATTTCCTTTAGGAAAATATAGCTAAATGCTTAATTAAATTAAAACTAAATTTTCAAAATTAAATTAAAACTTAAATAAATGTTTAATTAATTTCACAGTAAAAATGCCAAAGATTTTTGTGCATTGTTTCTTCATAATATCAATAGAAATTCTGTAAAAATATATTATTTAGCTTGCAAATATTTGTGATTTTTCATTCACTGCTTTTTTCCTCATCATCTTAACTTTAAGCCATCTAACAACTCATCATCTTTAGCATCAGAAGATGCATAAAAAGAAAAAAATCTCCAGTTAGCTAATATTGCTGTATTTTTTGAAGATGAGGTGATTTTAAAAGTCTTCTATAATAGGTAGATTACTTATTCCTTCCTTCTGCTTAGAGTTATCTCAGCTAATTGATGAATCATATTACTTATATATTTTTAAAGGCAGAAAAATGTCATTGGTGCAGGAAAAATTGAACTGCCACAGAGATGGATGCAGCTTTATTTAAACTATATTGTGTGCTCAGTCACTTCAGTCATGTCTGATTCTTTGTAACCCTATGGACTGTAGCACCCAGGTTCTTCTGTCCACGGGATGTGTAAGCAAAAGTACCAGAGTGGGTTGCCATGCCCACCTCCAAGTTATCTTCCCAGCTCAGGGATTGAACCTGCATCCCTTGCATATCCTACATTGCAGATGGATTCTTTACCTCTGAAACACCGTTGAAAGCTTGTGGCTCAGTGGTAAAGAATAGGAAATTATATTAATGAAATATAAAATATAGAGGCCACTNGTCCAGCGTTTCTCATGATGTACTCTGCATATAAGTTAAATAAGCAAGGTGACAATATACAGCCTTGATGTACTCCTTTTCCTATTTGGAACCAGTCTGTTGTTCCATGTCTAGTTCTAACTGTTGCTTCCTGAGCTGCATACAGATTTCTCAAGAGGCAGGTCAGGTGATCTGGTATTCCTATCTGGTATTCCTGGTAACCTCAGGAGCAAATAAACTTGGTAACATTTCAGATATTATAAAGTAACAAGAAGAAAATAAAACATTTTTTAAAGAAGAATAAAGAGTAATTTAATTTGATGGGATTTATTCTAGATGAGGTAGTCAAAGAAGGTCTTTCTGAGTGACATATTGAAAGAATGCTACCTTCTGAGGAGGAAAGAATTATCAGAAGATATAAGCCAAACATATTCTAGACAATGACAAATGGCTTTCAAATGATTAATAATCTGGAAATCTAACAGGAATTGAAAATCAGAGAAACAGAAACTTAGTTGAGGAAGAGAGCAGAAGATAAGTTCAGAGTCTTCACAGAAGCATACCAGGCAGGTTTATGTTGGCAACAATAAATAGTTTAGAATTCCAAGAGTAATGGGAAACTGTTACAGGTATTTAATTAAGGAAGGATGTGCTCTGATCAGCATTTTTAAAAGACAATTGGTTGCTATTATGTTTGGAGAACAAATTGTGAGAGGGAAAGCTCAGAAGTCCAAAGATAAGGTATAATGGTACTCCTATAGTACAAGTGAGAAATGATGGTAGAAATAGGAGACGATGGTAATGGAGAAAGGAACTTAAACTTTGTTTTGATAGTAAAAGACAGAGAACTTCCTATTATAATTTATATGGTGATAGGCAAAAGACTTGATCACCTGAATATGTGATGGTGCCATTTCAAAACAGGAAATATTAGAAAAAATATGATATTTGATGAAAGAGAAATAATTAGGAGTTACATTTTGATAATGCTAATTTTTACAAAAATCAGGTGAGAATAGGTAGAAGAAACCAATAGTGTGTTTTTGCTCTATTTGAAGGAATTTCTTGTTATGGGAAGTAAAAGAAATTTCAGAAGAAATCAATTTAGAGACTTTACATGGACTAATGTTAAGATTAAAATAAATACCAGTAAGTTTCAATTCAGTCAAACTTAATCCTTTCAGCAATTCTGGCAACCANGAATAGGTAGAAGAAACCAATAGTGTGTTTTTGCTCTATTTGAAGGAATTTCTTGTTATGGGAAGTAAAAGAAATTTCAGAAGAAATCAATTTAGAGACTTTACATGGACTAATGTTAAGATTAAAATAAATACCAGTAAGTTTCAATTCAGTCAAACTTAATCCTTTCAGCAATTCTGGCAACCACACCACATGTGTTGTTTAGTGTACATTTACCTGGTTTAAGAAGGTCCTAGTCCAAAATCACTACAGATGGTGATTGCAGCCATGAAATTAAAAGATGCTTACTCCTTGGAAGGAAAGTTATGATCAACCTAGATAGCATATTCAAAAGCAGAGACATTACTTTGCCAACAAAGCTCTGTCTAGTCAAGGCTATGGTTTTTCCAGTATGTATGGATGTGAGAGTAGGACTATAAAGAAAGCTGAGCACCGAAGAATAGATGCTTTTGAACTGTGGTGTTGGAGAAGACTCTTGAGAGTCCCTTGGCCTGCAAGGAGATCCAACCAGTCCATCCTAAAGGAGATCAGTCCTGGGTGTTCATTGGAAGGACTGATGTTGAAGCTGAAACTCCAGTACTTTGGCTACCTGATGTGAAGAGCTGACTCATTTGAAAAGACCCTGATGCTGGGAAAGATTGGGGTCAGGAGGAGAAGGGGATGACAGTGGATAAGATGGTTACATAGATTTGGGTGGACTCTGGGAGTTGGTAATAGACAGGGAGGCCTGGTGTACTGCGGTTCGTGGGGTTTCAAAGAGTCAGACACGACTAAGTAACTGAACTGAGAAAGGAGATTATACTAAGCATCACGATAGTTTCCTTTTTCCTTCTAATAAGAAAATGTGTAAGACAAAAATGTACAGCGAATGTGCAGGTGCCACAGCAAACAAAGATGTTTTTAGCTCAGAAACAAATTATCTAATGTGAATGACTCTACCTCCAGTCTCTAACTCCTTAGGCTTCCAATTATTTGAATAACACAATAAAACTACAGTAAACTTTCTGTTCAGCTTTTCTTTGGGCTTCAAAGATTCAAACTCCCACTCTCAATCCTGACCAATCATTTTGCTCTTTTCATTTAGAATCCTTTCCCTACTGATGCCAAAGTGTCCTAGTGCTTTCTCTCTCTCTTTTTTAAAATTTTTGTTTTATATTGGGGTACTATAGGTAATTTACAATGTTGTGCTAGTTTCTGGTGTATGGCAAAGTAATTTAGCTATACATTTTATGTATCTATTCTTTTTCAAATTTTCCCATTCATATTATTACAGAGTACTGAATAGAGTTTCCTGTGTTATATAACAAATTCTTGTTGATTATCTATTTTACATATAGTAGTGTGTATATGTTAATCCTGATCTCTTATTAATTTATTCTTCCTAGTGTTTTTAACACTATTCCTTGTGCCTTAGGTTTCAGATAACCTTTTTGTATTCAGACCTGTTCTTATCTGAGTATTTGGATCCAATCTAGCAGATAGACACCAGTTCAGTGTACTCGTATATCCAGATTCAAAACAAGCTTACTTCCAGGGCAAATTAGCTTATAATATGGCAGAAAGCTCTAACCATCTACAATTCTATGATCTGAGCTACTACCTCTAGCATGCTATATATTATAACTAAGCTCTCTATTGTTCCTCATTTCTGCCAATGAAGTTCACCATATATTTTTCATAAAGAAAACTTTATTTTAAATCCACACAGTAAAACTCTCTTTTCTCAGTGGAGAGATATAATTCCAAAGTCAACTGAAATATAATTTCATGTGTGTGTAAGAACTTCGACCTTGATGATGTGTTTTTATTCATTACAGACAAGGACAAGACCCAAAGTTTGTTTGGCTGCAATGTCAGAAAGTATCCTGAACAAAACAACATGCACATTACAATGTAAGAATCAAAATAATATTTGCATTAAGCATCCTCTGGTGCCAGGATCTAATTTTCTTTTGCACATGGCATATAAAAAAAGAATCTCAAAAGATTGATCTTCACAACCATTTATATACTGGAGGTGTGAACATAGACACAATCCCAAAGGTCATTAATCAGTCACAGCTTAGCATTTTATCAACATCAGGACAAATTTCTAAATACCTGAATATATGCTTCCTTTTGCCAAGATTAATACATCGCAGTGCTCTTGCTAATACTCCACAGAGATGTAGAAAGTAGGAAGGTAGATTTTCAGAGAAAAATAAAGGAAAGAAGAAGCAAAAAGAGAATTTTTAAAATAGGAGGCATTGGAACAGTGAAATAAGACAAGCAAAGGTAAAGTAAAAAAGACTGAGGCCTTTCTGAATCCTAAGGGGAAAATTCATATATTCTCCTTCATGCTAAGATTGCATTATATGACTTTTTCATATTGTGTGTTGTCTTTCTCTCCCAATTCTCACATAAAATATTTCAGGATGACAAATTTTTCCTCTGAGGAACATTATAAACAGGTGTGTGACTTTCATATGTAGACAAGGTTGATTTTAAGAAATATTGCAATATAAGAGAAATGTGTGAGACAGATTCTTGCCTCTCCTTCCTAAGTTCTTCCCCCTGCATCCCTGTACGTTTTCATTTCCTCCTCATCTATATCCTTCACAGTCATCTTCCTGCTTCAATCTCAATACACAAGTCACTTAATACCCTCAGGCTGGGGCACATGGGGAGTCCATGAAATTAAATACAGAATGTAAACGCACACATGGGATGGCTGTGGCAATGTGCCACTCAGATCTGCTGTGGGGACAATACTTTACCAAAGGTTCCAGTTGTTGCATCTTTGGATCCCCCACTGCATTCTGACTGAAGTGATGTTTGCCCCAGGCTTCTGAGCCAATGACTGTCACAAAATGAATACTTAAGCAGATTCATTATCATGAGATACAGGCATTTTCCAACAGGATATAGTGCCTCAAGGACTCCTTTTTAGTTTGGCCAAACCTTCATTAAAACCATATGCTGTGTCCAAGAATCTTCCTCCCCAACTTCCCTTCCCTCCTCTTTCCTTCCATAGATGTGAGACCAGTGTTATGGTATAAATACTCTTCTGGCTCCCTCCTACAATAAACATCTTTAATGTCTCATTCTGTCTAGGTGTGTGCTATTTGATGGTCCTAAACTAACACGAATGTCACTAAGATACTTGAAAAACAGATGGCAAAATAAAGATGTTCAACATGGTCATCCCTATGTGAAAGAAAAAGAAGATACAAACCTGATGTAGGAGGGTTACCAATGGAATATGATTCAGGATGGCATGCTAAAGAATGCTGGAATGCCAAAGAGCTCTCTTGAAGCTAAGTGTGCAGGCACAATGCTTCAGGCATTTTCAATAATTGCTTGTTTGTTGGGGGAGGGGAGTATTGTATGGTGTGAGAAGATATAAAAAAAAATTAGCAATGTTGGTTGGTTAGTAAGTTGAGATAACTCACTGAAGAAGAGTAATATAAAAACCCATGGTAGTTAATAGTTGAAGGCTGACTGTGAGAGCCAAAAGACTGGCCATGAGTTGAAAACCTGACAGAATCACAGATATCTAGAAGCATTTCAATGCTCATCCAAGGCAGATCTGTTATGTCAAAGTTAGAACTCTGGTTGGGAACACCTGCAGCCCCTAAACTGGAATGAGCCTATCTGTAGAGAAGCCCTGAGGATAACTGCTGCTGCTGCTGCTGCTGCTAAGTCGCTTCAGTCGTGTCCGACTCTGTGCGACCGCATAGATGGCAGCCCACCAGGCTCCACTGTCGCTGGGATTCTCCAGGCAAGAACACTGGAGTGGGTTTCCATTTCCTTCTCCAATGCATGAAAGTGAAAAGTGAAAGTGAAGTCGCTCAGTTGTGTCTGACTCCCAGTGACCCCATGGACTGAAGCCTACCAGGCTCCTCTGTACATAGGATTTTCCAGGCAAGAATACTGGAATGGGTTGCCATTGCCTTCTCCAGAGGATAACTGCAGATTCTCTTGAATATTTACAGCTTGTGGGAAATGTCCCATCATTCCCTAGTGAGTCTTCAGTGTACAGCCTGCTGAAGATGCCTCCCTCCCTCAGAAGCTGCTCCCCTAATACTAGAGTTAACTCCAGCATAACCTGGCTAGGGCCATGTTGAACCTGATGAAGGAAAAAAAGAGTTTATAGATCAAAGGAGAAAGAGGAATTAGTTAACATGTACTGGCAGGGGCCAAAGCAGTTATCTTGGGTTTAGATTTTAGTGTTTGAACAAGGGGATCAGAATGTAAAACAGGATAAACAAGAATGAGTTGACCTGGGGGCAATGAATCAAAGCAGAAACTCTAGGTGCTGGTGCAAACTCACCACCAAATGACTTAAGAGACAAGGTGAAGTAGCATTGTCCATGACCTTCTAGTAGTTAAGGGAAATAAAGAGCCTGAGAAAAGTGATTGTAATGAAATGATAAATCATGTAAGGCCAGAAGAGTCATCAGATGATTATGTTTTACAGGATAGGCTGAGAGCACACTCTTCACTGTGGTCATTAGCAATGCACTTAAAAGGAGGTCCCAGCATCACAAAGAACTTGAGAGGTGATTGCCTTCTTTAAGTCAGGTGTGAAGGTAAGAGATCTGGTCACAAAATAGAGCTCATTAATATCCATTGTGAATGATAAGTCTTGAATTAGCAGAGGCCAGGTGACAACACTTACTTTCCAGAAGACTGGAGGATATAATTATTGTAATGACCAAACAAGAGGAAAAATGAAAGAGATATAATTCATGAGAGCTTGTGGAGATGATGATAGAATATGCCACACAGAGAGAAAATAGATTGGCAGTCAACAAGGGTTCTGCTTAACACATACAATCAAATAAAATTGAGGATGAAGGAGCAGGAGGTTGAAGCAGTTTCTCCATTAATAAAACTGCAATCTTTTGCTCAGTGGCTGGACCTGTGTGTATGCTAAGTCACTTCAGTCGTTTTCAACTCTTTGTGACACTGTGAATTGTAAACTGCTGGGCTCCTTTGTCCATGAGATTCTCCAGGCAAGAATACTGGAGTGAGTAGCCATTTCCTCCTCTAGTGAATCTTTCCGACCCAGGGATTGAATCCATATCTCTTACATCTTCTGCATTGGCAGGCAGGTTCTTTACTGCTAGTGCCACCTGAGAAGCCCTGGCTGGACCTGAGTTCTAGCCATTTCTCATATTATGACTGAAGGAGTAGCTGGATCCCTGGAAGGAAGGAGCCCACAACACCATAGCAATTATACACTAAAAAAGACTTCATCCATCTGTTCTGTTAAAACTGAACATTGAGGAGAGGGAAATACCCAGACATATTAAAAGTTATGTACACAGGATAAGAGGTGACATTAATAACCCAAGACTCACCATATCATCATACCTTCTGTTAGAACAGAAACTAAGAGGTGCCAGATTAGTAAATGGATTTCTGGCTAAAGACTGTTTCAAAGTGGAATCTCTGGTCTTTTAGTCCTACCAGAAGGATATAATGGAATTGATATATTGAGAAATTGAGGGTACCTGAGCACTGGAAACTTGGAATGTGGAATGAGCTGTCACCTTGGAAATACCAACTAGAAACCTCTGTGTTGCCTTCCTCTAGCCAAGATAATAAATGAAAGATCACATTTCACTTTATGGATGATGGCATTGATTAGGGTCACTGTTAAAATCCTATTCTATCTATCATATCTTGGCTTGTTCTCCCAGTCTGACTTCTAAAAAATTCAGATGACTCTTGAAAAAAACTTCAGGCTACCATAAACAACAATGTTATATCCATAATTGCAAATATTGTATCAGATGTTTACTTGTTATGTAGTGTACTAGGGAATGGTTTCTTCTCCAGTACAAAAGCAGTTCAGAAACACTACATTCATAAGGGAATGGGCAAGAATATTCACTTCCAGTTTTGTTTCAAGCCGTATTAACTCCAATGGTTTCTGTCATGTAACCTAAATTGATCTGAACAATTTGAACTTACCACAGAATATCACACTCACTTTCTGCTATCTGATTCTTTCTGGTGGTTTTGAGGGTTCTAAACTAGAATTAAGGCAATATAAAATAAATTTTCAGTTGGAGAGTGTTGTTTTTTCCCATAATTTAAAAAAATCATAATATTCCATTTCTCAAAAATGCTGTAGGATAGCTGGTATAAGTCAAGTGTTCTCTAAAACTTTTATTGCAATATATAGTTAGGTCAAATTTATAGGGAGTGGTTAGTTTGCAGATGAGTCCTTGTACACAGAGGACTATAAGGCAATGAAGAAAGAGGCAAGAGATTGGTATGTGGCCAATTTAATAGGCAAGGGAACTTATTTAGAAATCCAGGGGAGAGATATAGATTCTTGGATTCCAATGTGCATTTTACAGTGGACTAAATGCTAAAACAAGATTTAAGCGTATACCCCGTGGTATTCCAAGCCAGAACATAAAATATACTCAAGATCTTTTAAAAAGATATTTCAAATAATCATTGAAGTTCATTCCAAAATTATGATCAAGATTTAACAGGACACAATTTAAAATTTGACACTGGTAGAAATAACTCTTTTATAGTTGTGGAAATTACAACAGCATTTGAGGACAGATCTGACTACAGAATAACAAATATTCTAGTTCTCCATGATATAAAATGAAATGTATCATTGCTTTGTTTTCATGAGTTTTTTCCACAAGTTTCAAATCACTTTTTTATATAGATAGAGATAAATTGCCTATTTCTTTAAAGAATGGATGCCTTTGTTCTGTACTAGTGGCTATTTATGTAACCCATCAGCATTTCTTAATTCAGTGTAAGTACACCATTTCAGATATACATCCAATGTGATAAGGAAATTGACACTGAGATTGTCACTGAGATCCTCCAAGACTGATGATCCCTCTTAAACATAAGATGCCATTACCAATTCAGGATCACCCAAAAGGAAACCAAGAAACTGTTAAAAAGTATCACACTACTTTTCACAAAAATTTAGTAAGTGTTCTATTTTCCATGTACAAATAAAATGAAACATATATAATAAGCTTTTTTAAGTAACCAAACTCAATAACTTTTAAGGAAGAAATTATATCTTCTCACTCTTCCTTGTACATTTAAAGTAAAAAGTCAAAGTGGAATGCTTTATAAAAATTTATTGCATTTTAGTTTTATAGGGACTATATTAGAGCTTAACAATTAATAATAAAATAATGCCTATTATAAGATAGAGGCAACATAAAAAAGAAAAAGTTTGTTTTCCTATTACAGTAAATACTTGCATGTATCTATTAGGTTTAATAGTATTTTAAATATTAAAAACATCATTAAAAATTCAGTACATAATAGACTTACAAAATATTTCATATAATTATATGCATATATGTGTGTATGTATACACACATATTATATATATGTGGCTTCCCAGGTGGTGCAGTGCTAAAGAATCTGCCTGCCAGTGCAGGAGATTCAAGAGATGTGGACTCAATCCCTGGGTCAGGCAGCTCCCCTGGAGAAGGAAATGGCAACCCACTCCAGTATTCTTGCCTGAAGAATCTCATGGACAGAGGAGCCTGGCAGGCTACAGTCCAGGGGCTTGTAAGAATCAGACATGACTGAGAGACTGAACACACAAGCACATACACACACACAACACACACACACACACACACACACACACACATAAAATTTGGGGTACAAACCAGATTTATTCATTCAAAATAGAATACACGGGTTATTCATTCACATTCATGTTATAAGAAAATAAATTATTTTTAATCCTGTTATAAGTAGATCCTAAACTCTCTCTGACTTTGCTTATTTTCATAAATAGTAAGTAAAGTTGTTCAGCCCTAGACATTTGCAAGACTCTCCTTAAGATTTTTGTGAAATAAAATAATGCCTTGGAATATTGTTTTAATTACAAGTCGATTGTGTCTTTCATCAAGAAGAATTTACAAAAATATTCTAGCAGTTAAATTATTAATACTGCCCCTTGGATGTGCTAAATTGTATCCTATTGAGTTAGAATTTCTAGACCTCTCAAATTTGTTAACATCCTACTTTATTTGAGAAGATACTTGTCATGGAAACACTCTCTACTCTGCTAGACTGAAGAATAGATGGCTACAATCAGATATTCTTGATAGAGAGATATCCCAAGGAATATTCTAATGATTTGGATCCAGTCATGTTTGTCTATTTGATTATTTAATAAGTACTCTGAGAATATCCTTAGAAATAAACCATGAGTTTATTTATGTCATTATTTTATCACAAAACTAATTTCTTATTAATTGAATTGAAACGGGGTGATCAATGCTCTACTAGCATACTAGCCTTCTACACTTGTAATGTCAAGCTTAACTTAATGAATCATGTGCATGAGGTTTAAAGCAAGCCAAAGGAATTACTAACCAATTTTGTTACTAACAACCTTTATTACGTCCCAGGCTCTCAGATTACTATGACTGCAAACTCAGAGTTCCCCTTACCTTAGTCACTCAGTTGTGTCTGAATCTTTAGGACTCCATGAACTGTAGCCTGCCAGTCTCCTCTGTCCATGGAATTTTCCAGGCAAGAATACTAGAGAAGGTAGTCATTGCCTTCTGCAGAGGATCTTCCAGACCAGGGATTGAACTCAGGTCTACTGCATTGCAGGCAGATTCTTTACCATGTGAGCCACCAGGGAAGTCTTATTTTAGATATAGAGGAGTATTATATACATCCGTATAACCTGCTATTTCACTTATCACAAGGAGATCCAACCAGTCCATTCTGAAGGAGATCAACCCAGGAATTTCTTTGGAAAGAATGATGCTAAAGCTGAAACTCCAATGTTTTGGCCACCTCATGCGAAGAGTTGACTCACTGGAAAAGACTTT
Source organism: Neotragus moschatus (assembly GCA_006410615.1). NCBI lineage: Eukaryota > Metazoa > Chordata > Mammalia > Artiodactyla > Bovidae > Neotragus > Neotragus moschatus. The sequence goes on along the minus strand of SJYA01001036.1, from coordinate 1,182,215 downwards.
GATGCTGAGAGGGATTGGGGGCAGGAGAAGAAGGGGACGACAGAGGATGAGATGGCTGGATGGCATCACTGGCTTGATGGACGCGAATCTGAGTGAACTCCGGGAGTTGTTGATGGACAGGGAGGCCTGGCGTGCTGCGATTCATGGGGTCGCAAAGAGTCAGACACGACTGAGTGACTGAACTGAACTGAACTGAACTGAATATAGTCTACTGGATTTGGAATTGCAGTTTAAAAACATAATGCATAATATTTATTTCAATAAAACTTAATTGTTTCTCAAATTACATTACATTTGATCCTCACCATCTCAATAATAGCTCTGTTCCATGCTCTATTTAATGAAAAAGAAATTAACATTATTGAAAGAAGAAGGAAAGTAACCCTCCTAAGATTCAACTTCTTATAAGTGTTATAGGCAAAACATGAACAGGAGTCCATTAGTTTTTGACCATGCAGTCCACAGGGTCATAAAGAGTTGGACACGACTGAGAGACTGAACTGAACTGAACTGAGTCCTTGACTTTGGATCTTTTAATATACAACAAAGAGAATTTTCTACTAACAGCTGTAAAATTTAAAATCTATTCCTGTTTGATTAACCATATCCCATCTGGTAGCTCAGTGGTTTAAGAATCCCCCCTGCATTCCAGGAGGTGTGGGTTCTATCCTGGGGTAGGAAAGATTCCCTGGAGAAGGAAATGACAACCCACATCAGAATTCTTGCTTGGGAAATTCCATGGACAAGGGAGCCTGGCAGGCCACAGTCCAAAGAGCTGGACATGACTGAGCAAATGAGCATGCACACATGTAGGGTCTATTACAAAGAACTGGGAGAAGGATAATGAATTCAAGTGTTCGGTATATAATATACTTTGCAAATGTACTTGGGTAACTGATCCAGCTCACTTCAGACCTCTTCCCTTTCCTCTTCCTCTCTTTCCCTTCTGAGATGCCAGGAAGACACTGCTAGATAAATTAAGAAGGGACACATATGTTCAGTTCAGTTCAGTTCACTCACTCAGTCGTGTCTAACTCTGCAACCCCATGAATCGCAGCACACCAGGCCTCCCTGTCCATCACCAACTCCTGAAGCTCACCTAAACTCATGTCCATCAAATCGGTGATGCCTTCCAGCCATCTCATCCTCTGCCGTCCCCTTCTCCTCCTACCCTCAATCCCTCCCAGCATTAAAGTCTTTTCCAATGAGTCAACTCTTCACATCCGGTGGCCAAAGTATTGGAGTTTCTACTTCAACGTCAGTAGTTTCAGTGAACACCCAAGATTGATCTCCTTTAGAATGCACTGGTTGTATCACCTTGCAGTCCAAGGGACTCTCAAGAGTCTTCCCCAAAACCACACTTCAAAAGCATCAATTCTTTGGTGCCCATCTTTCTTTATAGTACAACTTCCATATTCATAGATGGCTACTGAAAAAAACCATAGCCTTGAATAGACAGAACTTTGTTGGCAAAGTAATGTCTCTGCTTTTCAATATATTATCTAGGTTGGTCATAACTTTCCTTCCAAGGAGTAAGCATCTTTTAATTTCATGGCTGCAATCACCATCTGCAGTGATTTTGGAGCCCCCAAAAATAAATCTGACACTGTTTCCACTGTTTCCCCATCTATTTCCCATGAAGTGATGGGACCAGATGCCATGATCTTCGTTTTCTGAATGTTGAGCTTTAAGCCAACTTTTTTACTCTCCTCTTTCACTTTCATCAAGAGGCTTTTTAGTTCCTCTTCACTTTCTGACATGAGAGTGGTGTCATCTGCGTATCTGAGGTTACTGATATTTCTCCCAGCAATCTTGATTCCAACTTGTGCTTCTTCCAGCACAGTGTTTCTCATGATGTAGTCTGAATATAAATTAAATAAGCAGGTGACAATATACAGCCTTGACATACTCCTTTTCCAATTTGGAACCAGTCTGTTCTTCCATGTCCAGTTCTAACTGTTGCTTTCTGACCTGCATATAGGTTTCTCAAGAGGCAGGTCAAGTGATCTGGTATTCCCATCTCTTTCAGAATTTTCCACAGTTTATTGTTATCCACACAGTCAAAGGCTTTGGCATAGTCAGTAAAACAGAAATAGACCTTTGTCTGGAACTCTCTTGCTGTTTTGATGATCCCGCAGATGTTGACAATTTGATCTCTTGTTCCTCTGCCTTTTCTAAATCCAGCTTGAACATCAGGAAGTTCAAGGTTCATNGTTGCCCTGTGGGCATGGCTTAGTTCATTGAGTTAGGTAAGGGTATGATCCTACTGTGATTAGATTGACTAGTGTTCTGTGAGTATGGTTTCAGTGTATCTGCCTTCTGATGCCCTCTTGCAACACCTACCATCTTACTTGGGTTTCTCTTACCTTGGACATGGGGTATGTCTTCACGTCTGCTCCAGCAAAGCACAGCTGCTACTCCTTACCTTGGAAGAGGGATATCTCCTTCCACTGCCCTCACTGACCTTCAATGTGGGATGGCTCCTCTAGGCCTTAATACAGTGTATTAGTAGAAGATACTTACTATATGATATAAAATTATCAACAGTTAAGTTTGAGGACACAACAAAATGAGCTTACATTTTACATTGATCAAATAGAAAGGCATTGCCAGAGAATGCTCAAAATACCACACAGTTGCACTCATTTCATATGCTAGCAAAGTAATGCTCAAAGTTCTCTAAGCCAGGCTTCAATAATATCTAAACTGTGAGCTTCTCGATGTTCAAGCTGGTTTTAGAAAAGGCAGAGGAACCAGAGATCAAATTGCCAACATGTGCTTCTGCTTTATTGACAGTGCCACNTACATTTTACATTGATCAAATAGAAAGGCATTGCCAGAGAATGCTCAAAATACCACACAGTTGCACTCATTTCATATGCTAGCAAAGTAATGCTCAAAGTTCTCTAAGCCAGGCTTCAATAATATCTAAACTGTGAGCTTCTCGATGTTCAAGCTGGTTTTAGAAAAGGCAGAGGAACCAGAGATCAAATTGCCAACATGTGCTTCTGCTTTATTGACAGTGCCACAGCCTTTGACTGTGTGGATCACAATAAACTGTGGAAAATTCTGAAAGAGATGTGAATACCAGACCACCTGACCTGCCTCTTGAGAAACCTATACGCAGGTCAGGAAGCAACAGTTAGAACTGGACATGGAACAGCAGACTGGCTCCAAATCAGGTAAGGAGTACATCAAGGCTGTATATTGTCACACTGGCTATGTAACATACATGCAGAGTACATCATGAGAAACACCCGGCTGAATAAAGCACAAGCTGGAATCAAGATTGCTGGGAGAAATATCAATAACTTTAGATATGTAGATGATACCACCCTTATGGCAGAAAGTGAAGAAGAACTAAAGAGCCTCTTGATGAAAGTGAAAGAGGAAAGTGAAAAAGTTGGCTAAAATTCAACATTCAGAAAACGAAGATCATGACATCTGGTCCCATCACTTCATGGGAAATAGATGGGGAAACAGTGGAAACATTGTCTGACTTTATTTTGGGGGGCCCCAAAATCACTTCTGATGGTGACTGCAGCCATGGAATTAAAAGATGCTTACTCCTTGGAAGCAAAGTTATGATCAACCTAGACAGCATATTAAAAAGCAGAGGCACTACTTTGTCAACAAAGATCTGCCTGGTCAATGCTGTTGTTTTTCCAGTAGTCATTTATGGATGTGAGAGTCGGACTATAAAGAAAGCTGAGCGCTGAAAAATTGATGCTTTAGAATTGTGATGTTGGAAAAGACTTGTGAGAATCTCTTGGACTGCAAGGAGACCCAACCCGTCTATCCTACAGGAGATCAGTCCTGAGTGTTCATTGGAAGGACTGATGTTGAAGCTGAAACTCCAATACTTTGGCCACCTGATTCAAAGAGCTGATTCATTTCAAAAATTCCTGATGCTGGGAAAGATTGAGGGCAGAGGGGGAAGGGGACGACAGAGGATGAGACGGTTGGATGGCATCACCGACTCAATGGACAAGGGTTTGGTTGGACTTTAGGAGCCGGTGATGGACAGTCACCTGGCGTGCTGAGGTCCATGAGTTGCAAAGAGTCAGACATGATTGAGCGACTGAACTGATTTATGCTTTCATTTTCTCCCATAATTGTGAGGTTGTTGGTATTCTTTTTTTTTTTAATTTATAATTTTCAAACAGCAATGTGACACAAATTTTAACAAACAAAATTTATTAATTTGACAAGTGTTTTCCTTGAGATAATTATCACTGAAAAATCATCACTGAATTTTTTAAAGAATATTATCACTGAAAAATACACCACAAACCCATCATAAATATTGTCACTGATTATTATGTCATTGATTTATATGAAATCAATAAGTGATTTTTAAGTACTGCCATGCAAAAGAGGCTTAAGTAGTTATTTTTAGAAAAAGATGTATGTGAAAGTTATTTTTATGAGTTTAAAACTTTAGGGAAATAATGATAAAGTAAAATTTATGATAATGGTTCAATAGAATTTCAAAGGAAGAAGAAAGATATTTTGGGGGGAGAAATGAATAGATTAAAATGACTGGACACATGTTCAGGAGTATAATGTTGGGATAAATTGCTCCAGTCATGGCTAAGTTAAAAGTATGCTTTAGAAGTTATACGTTGATCAATATTCTTTTCTCACTTTTACTGAAAATGCTGTCATCAATTGGAGATGCTCACTTAAAGCAAGTGAAAAATATAATGTATATTTTATGCAATATTTATAATTCTGGAAAGTAAATATTACCATTTTTGTTATATCTGTTGTAAATAATGAAACTAATGGAACATAAATGACTTGACATGTAACTAAACTGAAAATAGAAACCAGATTTTTATGATTTCTAAGTTCATGTTCTTTCTTCTCTGATGCTTATTAAGAGAGGAACTAGAAGGTGTTGAAAATTAAGATTTAGAAAATACTGATAAAGTCACTCAAGGTCTTATACATCTTTTATTATTTTTCATGAATATTGTAATTGGAATTTTTTGTTTACCCTACGTAGTCTCTTTCAATATTTAAAGCTTTCACAACTCTCGAAGATTTTTCAGCACATAGGTAATATCTTTAGTAATTTGTCTTTATTTTTTTGCTCTAATTCACTGATAGTAAATCAAATTATTATGTTTAATTGTTATGTCAGATTCTTTTCACTTAAGCAATTAATGCAGACTAAATTCAAGGGAGAAGGTTTAACAAAAATTTTGTAACCATTCTAATCCAAACTCCCTTCTACCTAACTTGATCCAAAGGTAATATATTTTATCTGGTGATCATTTCATGAATATCTTACTTTTTATCTATTTCTGGGCTAGTTTCTGGGTGAATACAGAAAAATCAAAGCTTACTCTCCCAGAGATTATTGAAGTCCAGAATTTGAAAGCCACATGACAAGACTTCCTCATAGGCCCTCTCTGCAACATTTTATAAGGGATTGAATGGCAATAATGGAAACTTTATCAAGCTCATTATGGGTCTAACATGAAACAAGATGGCACAGAACACCAAACCATCACTTTTTTGATGGTTTTGCAATTAATCAAATTTTGCAATATTGTCTTTATTAGAACCCAAAGACCAAGGTTGGTGATCCCTTTGCTACTTTTTCTGGTTGTTGTTGATCTACTTCCTAAGAGGTAGATATATAAAGGTTAATTCACCTTTATTTCTACCTGTGAACAAATTAAGGATAAATATATGCAGGTAAGTAACAGAAACTTTCATAACTTTTATAAATACCTGCAAAGAGTCAGATATGACTGAAGCAGCTTAGTACACATGCCCAGAAAACAAACAATAAAATGTGCTTCTCTTTCATAATCATTTTGTGCCTCTTCTGTGTCTTTCGCCAGTCCCTGATTCCAATAACAATATCATCAATGCGCAGGACTTGTTTACAGAAGTAGCAGATGACACCACCCTTATGCCAGAAAGTGAAGAGGAACTAAAAAGCCTCTTGATGAAAGTGAAAGTGGAGAGTGAAAAAATTGGCTTAAAGCTCAACATTCAGAAAATAAAGATCATGGCATCTGGTCCCATCACTTCATGGGAAATAGATGGGGAGACAGTGGAAACAGTGTCAGACTTTATTTTGGGGTCTCCAAAATCACAGCAGATGGTGACTGCAGCCATGAAATTAAAAGATGTTTACTCCTTGGAAGAAAAGTTATGGCCAACCTAGATAACATATTCAAAAGCAGAGACATTACTTTACCAACAAAGGTCCATTTAGTCAAGGCTATGGTTTTCCCAGTAGTCATGTGTGGACTTGAGAGTTGGACTGTGAAGAAAGCTGAGCACTGAAGAATCGTTGCTTTTGAACTGTGGTGTTGGAGAAGACTCTTGAGAGTCCCTTGGACTGCAAGGAGATCCAACCAGTCCTTTCTGAAGGAGATCAGCCCTGGGTGTCCTTTGGAAGGAATGATGCTAAAGCTGAAACTCTAGTACTTTGGCCACCTCATGCAAAAAGTTGACTCATTGGAAAAGACTTTGATGCTGGAAGGGATTGGGGGCAGGAGGAAAAGGGGATGACAGAGGGTGAAATGGCTGGATGACATCACCAACTCGATGGACGTGAGTTTGAGTGAACTCTGGGAGTTGGTGATGGACAGGGAGGTCTGGCGTGCTGCGATTCATGGGGTTGCAAAGGGTCGGACATGACTAAGCAACTGAACTGAACTGAACTGAACTGAGGGCTTCTGTATGGTATTCAGCAAGATATACAAGGCCATGGGTCTTTTCCAGTTGTTGAAGACCATAGACACTGGGGAGACACCTTCGGAGACTAAGATGTCCAAGTGATGTCCCATCAGGACCACATGTTCACTGTTCAGCTATGCTGTGCTTTCACTTTTAAAACTGTCCTAGTCCTGAGTGATTGCTTGGTTTAACTGCATATAAACATCACTCTATCCACTTAAGACAGTTTTGCCTTCCTGGATGACCTCTCTTTTTAGCTGAATTTTTTGTGAGAACTTGGAAGCATGGGTCTTACAGAATCATCATCCCAAAGTTATTGCACACAGGAAATGAGGTCATTGGCACTGAAGAGCAAAGGGCCTGTTTTTGCTGAAGATATATGTCACACACTTCTGATAAGGGAAGAATCCTGAAGTGCCAAGGTTACAAGTTTTTAGTGACAGTAAATGAAGCCCCTCCTAAAAACATGAATTACCATCCCTGGGGTCTTGAATCATCACAGGACAGTAGTCTGACCCTTGAACTTTTCTCTGAGCCCAGAGTGAGCCACGGACACACCAATAAGCTCATCCCTTCTTGTCATGGGGGACATAAGAGAAAGAGAGTAAACACATTTCTTGTACCACCTGCAAACATGGGGATTCTTAGAAGCTGTTCTGGGAACTATAATAGCTGGTAGTTTCCTGGGCTTTTTCTCTTGATGTTCATTTGTTTTTCTGTTGTGAGGCAGTACTCTGGGAGGAAGAATGGTTTCCAGGGAACCATCCTCAGTGTGTATGGAAAGGGAGGCCTGGCGTGCTGTGGTTCATGGGATTGCAAAGAGTTGGACACAACTGAACAACTGAACTGATCCTCAGTTTGTAGGCTCTGTGATCCACCTGTGGCATCCTGTGGGCTTTGCCCCTCTTTTAACTCTGGACAACAGTGTCTTACATTAAAGTTTTCTATGAACTCTCTTAACTGATATACTGTATTATCTGATGTAGTTTACTTGAAGAAATCATGAAAAACTATCCATCTTCTGAGGTACTTTCAAAGTGTACTCTTTGTAGGACCAGACATCACCTTCCAGACTAATCCTTAGCAAAAGTTAAAGGCTATAAAGGAATGGATGTTTAAAAATTAATACTTGTTAATATTGGCTAAATGGTACTCCTAGATTATGAGAAATTTTAGCTTATATATTCTTATGAAGGGAAGGGATTTATAAATATACTTGCTTCGAGGAAATTAGGACCCAAGCTGGTGTAACAAGTATGCCTTCAGACGTCTAAAATGATGGCATTCTTCAGACGTCTAAAATGTGGACTTCTCTGCACACATAAAGGCTGGCATCACTGTTTTACATATTTGTTGTTGTTGTTGTTTAGTTGCTAAGTTGTGTCAGACTCTTTGCAACCGTACAGACTGTAGAACCGCCAGGCTCCTACTGGAGTGGGTTGCCATTTCCTTCTCCAGGACTTTTGCTACTTTGGATTGAAGTTATATCAGGAATATTTATATTATTTTTGTCTTTTCTAACACATCTAATTTGCCAAATTATGCAAAAGGAAATATATATACTGATAGGTGGTTGTTTTTGTTGTTTAGTCGCTAAGTCATGTTAATCAGCAAGGGTCATCTGTCCATGGGATTTCCCAGGCAAGAATACTGGAATGGGTTGCCATTTCCTACTTTCTGAGATGCCAGGAGATCTTTCTAACCCAGGGATTGAACCCACGTCTCCCACATTGGCAGGTGGGTTCTTTACCACTGTGCTGCCAGAGAAGCCCCTACTGATAGGTAATATATGTATTTTTGCATTTTGAAATGATTTCAGTAAATAAAGTTATACAGGTATATTTTAATTTAAAGTATCAGTTTTTTTTTTTTTTTTTTCAGTATAGAATGCAATGTCAGATGAACAGGCCTCATTTCCCACAAAATGTTCTGATTATGTTAAAGTTCACAGGGTGTTGTTCCTTTTAATACTTGAATTAAAGATATATGTCTTAGTGCTCCATTAACTACATCTAGAGAAATGTAATCTAATGACGCTTTGTATTATGTCCAGATAGCATATTCAAAAGCAGAGACATTGCCGACTAAGGTCCTTCTAGTCAAGGCTATGGTTTTTCCAGTAGTCGTGTATGGATGTGAGAGTTGGACTGTGAAGAAGACTTAGCACCGAAGAATTGATGCCTTTGAACTGTGGTGTGGGAGAAGACTCTTGAGAGTCCCTTGGACTGCAAGGAGATCCAAGCAGTCCATTTTGAAGGAGATCAGCCCTGGGATTTCTTTGGAAGGAATGATGCTAAAGCTGAAACTCCAGTACTTTGCCTGTCCCATGCAAAGAGTTGACTCCTTGAAAAAGACTTTGATGCTGGGAGGGATTGGGGGCAGGAAGAGAAGGGGACGACAGAGGATGAGATGGCTTGATGGCATCACTGACTCAATGGGCGTGAGTCTGAGTGAACTCTGGGAGTTGGTGATGGACAGGGAGTCCCCGCGTGCTGTGATTCATGGGGTTGCAAAGAGTTGGACATGACTGAGCGACTGAACTGAACTGAACTGAACGTTTAATATAATTTCAGTGTGAAACCCTGTTATCAGAGTATTTAATTATAAAGTGTGTAATTTTCAAGAATATACTACATATAGTAATTTGTAATACCTTTATTAAAACAAGAATAGCCAGTATTGTTTATAGGTCCACAATAGTGATACATTTTTATCTGAAAACTCCATTTGTTATTTCTTCTCCCTAATTTTTATGGAATTCTATCAACATATGTATAACTTTCAAAATGATAGAGTTATACTTTTAATACCTAGGATAAATATTTCTCACTGATAACTCTTTGGAAAGCAAGTATAATGATAATGCCTACTTTAATCTCATCTTTGATCTAAAATGCAACTGGAATGCATCAAATATACTAATCAAAGAAAACAGAAAATACTACAGTTTCAGTAGTTCCTCAGCTAGAAATTAAAATGGAATATTAGTTTAAATATTTTCTCTAAATACAAACTCAGGTGGGAGGCCTTTGCCCAACATTGTGCTAATAACCTTATCCTTTTCTTGCATGCTAATAGCACTCCCTCACAGTTGGCTGCAAAGCCATATAATCTCTCATAGGTCTTTGGTTTAAATCAGTTATTCAAAATCAAACAAAAACACAGTCAAGTAATAAGATGGAAATATCGTAAATCTTTAACTTGTTTTATCCGCTTATCATTGTAATCATTTATCTATCTTTGCAATTTACCTTAGCTTTCCGTTTTTAAAAGGTGGTATTTAAAATAAGCCAGTTCTAGAGTCTATACATCAGGGAACTATAAATTCACAGAGATCCCCTAGCTCCCAGCTCTACTTTGTTTCCCAAGAATTAAGATTTCATGTCTTTCATAGATACATTTCTGTTCTGCATAACTGTGTATGACATATGGATGATTTCTTTTAATGGAGCTATGCCCACCAAAAATAGATGCTCAAATATTGCAATATTATATGTACATATGTTAGTTTCAGTGACACTATATTGAATCACAGTTATAAATTGTACAGCTTAGATCTATGTTGTTAGTAATTGCACTAATACTCTGGATAGATATGGAAGTTACTGTATTCCTGAATTTCTAACTTCAAAAATAGGATAATATTTTCTTAAATTCCTATTTTGATTTAATAAGTAAAATTAGGTGTTTAATGTCTTTAGTCTTAAATTATATCAAGGAAGTCTATATAATTGTTTCTCCTTTTTGTCTTTTTATCTTCTTTACCTGATTATAACCTTTCAAGCATCAAATTGTATTCCTTAAACTAGGTTTTCTGATTAGTGAAATCACTATTATTTCATTTACTCATAGTTCTTATGGTTTTATAGACTGATTTTTTTTTCTCTTTTCTTCTTAGGGTTCTTATTTCCTGCCTAAGGATTCTGATCAAGATAAGGATTTTATCATGATTTCTTTCAGACTACTTCTTAACAAGTTAAAAAATACTGTTAACTTTTATTGAGCTATTTTTGCCATTATAGTTTTGAGATAGTAGAATCATAATTATATAAATACTCCACATGTGCCAGGTCTATTATATTATCCAAGAACAAATTGGCTTTCTGCTTTGTAGTGCCCTTTTTCATCATGACCAATTTTTAGATTGACTTTTTGTGTAGAATAAGTCATCACGATTTTGTCTTCTTTAAATCACTTACAAGTGTTGATAGTTTAAAATGTTTAGATTGCAAATAATAACCTAGAGACTGTAATCATATAAAGTGTTCACTGATAGTTGATTGGCAGCCACTAGTTTTAATCCCATTGTAACCCAAAGTGTTTTATAGCTTTAGTTCAATATATGATGGTATAAATATCCTCCATTAATCACTTTCTTTACTTCCCTTCTTGAGGCATAAAATTATATAACTAATTCCCAGGAAAACCTTAAATATGTTATTTATGATGTACCTCATGCTTTAGGCAAAGTGAAAAGCTACATTATAAAATTAGTGTTCTAGAAATATGACTTACAATACATAGAAATGCTAGTAAACTATAAAAAATTGTATTAAAAAGAAATGTGGCTCTGCTTACAAATCAATGATAAATCTCCGTGTTCTCAAAGTTAAAGAGAAGACATGGGCCAGAGAAATCAGTATAATAAGATATTAAGCTTGTTCTAAAAAGAAGCATGGGTATTAATTCTTATATATGAACAAGAAACACATTTATCAGAGATAGATGACAGTATAATAGGGTGATTAGATAAACTTTATTGAAGCAATGACATTTGAACAAATATTAGATGGAGAAAAAATTGCCAAGAAGACATCATCAGGAGAAAATACTATAAACAGAAGGAAAGCATATGCAAAGGTTGTATAAAATAGAGATAAATTAATAAAAACATAATGATTGGTGAGTTTTATGTTTTCCAGGTTGCTCAGTCATAAAAAATTTGCCTACCAAGGCAAGAGACACAAGAGATGTGGGTTCAATCCCTGGATCAGATGATCCCCTGGAGAAGGAAATGGCAACCCACTCCAGTATTCTTGCCTGGAGATTCCCATGGATAGAGGAGCATGGTAGGCTACAGTCCATGAAGTTGTGAATAGTCAGACACAACTGAATGGCTGAGCACTCACATAGGCACAAGTTATATACATGAAAAACCATGGTGAACACTGATAAATCATATCCCCAGAAAGAGATGCCAGGCTTCCCTCTTACAGTTTTGTGTGGAGGGAAAGTCTCTTTTAGAAATTAGCATTCTGCCAGTATTGCATGCCATTTAGACTACCTTGTTTCACTAATATGACTGAGTAATTCCTACATAAAATCAACTTTTAATATCAAAGGCAGAAAGGAAATTTTGATATGGTGGGAAAAAACCATTATAAAAACTGGGAAGACATTATAAAGACTATTTTAAAAAACTTCCTAATAAAATTATAAACCAGGGGAAAAATCTAAAAAAGGAAGCTGTGAACATGTGCAGAGAAGAAGAAAAGGGCCCACCAAAAGAAACAAAAGAAAAAGATAGGGTAAACATGAGAACTGTCTTAAATTTGAAAGGACTCCACAACTCATACACAAATCTATTAACAGAAAATGGAAACCTTATTGGCACAAGACCTTCAAACATAACCTCTGAATAACTGGCTGACCAGTAAGCTATGGAGACATAGAAACAATCCCTAGGAATCAGGTTTAAGGGTAAAAATGAAATTAAAACTGAGAAATCAGTAGGAAATACCAAAGTAGAATTGGATTCTACAGATTTAGTCTAACAAGTTACTAAACAAAAATGGCAAAAACCATCCTCAAGGGAAAATTTCAGAATCTAGAATTACTACAACATAATATCTAAAGTGTCTTGATTTAAAAAAAAAAAAAGAGTAAAGAAGGAGAAAATTGTTTGGAAAGGGGAATCAGCAAATTTAAAGATAGATCAATAAAAGTTATCTACTTTTTGAAGAATGAGAGAAAAATATGAAAGAAGGTATTCAGAATCACTGAGAGCAATATCTACCATACTAACATATATAATGTGAGCATCAATAGAAGAAGAAAAAAAAAACATTAAAAAAAAGTTTAAAGATATAATGGCTAAAAGCTTCCCAAATCTGATGAAAAGCAATTATCTGCACATCTAACAAGTTCAATTAATTACAAAGAGAATAAACACAAAGACATCTACACCTACACACAGCATAGTGAAACTTTTGAAAATAATGACAATGAGACAATACTGAAAGCAATAAAAGAAAATTATTCCATATGTATCGAAGGAGAGATGTACAATTAAAAGTGACTTCAGATGTGAAACAATGAATACCAGAATGCTTTGAAAAAGTATATATTCAAAGTGCTAAAGGAAAAGAAAAAGAATTATAAAATAGAGTTATACTTCTAGCGAAACTACCATTCAAAAAATGAGGTATAAAAAAAACACTCCCAGAAAAATGAACACTGAGAATTTGTTACTAGCATGCAATCTTATTAGAAATTCTTAAGGAAGTCTTTTAAACTGAAAGGAAGTGATACAAGATGTCAATTCAGATCCACAGGAAAAAAACAAAAGCAATTAAAACTTTCGGTAAAAGTAAAGTAATGTCTAATTTTTTTCTCTTAGCTTTTTACAAAGCTATAAGATGGTATAAAACAATGATTATAACACTGAATTGTTAATATAAAGAGGTAATACATATGAAAATCATAAGACAAAGTAGAGGAGAGGAACTTGAACTGTATCAGAATAAATTTTCTGTATTTTATAAGATTTGGCTTAGCATCAATAATATTGATAAATACATGCACACATATGCTTGCACATACTTTATACACAAAAGAAAAAAAAGATAATTTTAGATACTGTTCTTCAGTTCAGTTCAGTCACTCACTCATTTCTGACTCTATGACCCCATGGACCACAGCATGCCAGGCCTCCCTGTCTTATCACCAACCCCTGGAGTTTACCCAAACTCATATACATTGAGTTGGTGATGCCATTCAACCATCTCATCCTGTGTCATCCCCTTCTCTTGCCTTCAATCTTTCCCAGCATCAGGGTCTTTTCAAATGAATTAGCTCTTCACATCAGGTGGCCAAAGTATTGGAGTTTCAGCTTCAACATCAGTCCTTTCAGTGAATACTCAGGACTAATATCCTTTAAAATGGATTGATTGGATATCCTCGAGGTCCAAGGGACTGTCAGGAGTCCTCTCCAACACCACAGTTCAAAGGCATCTATTCTTTGATGCTCAGCTTTCTTTATAGTCCAACTCTCACATCCATACATGACCACTGGGAAAATCATAACCTTGACTAGGTGGACCTTTGTTGGCAAAGTAATGTCTCTGCTTTTTAATATGCTGTCTAGGCTGGTCATAACTTTTCTTCCAAGGTGTAAGCATCTTTTAATTTCATGGCTGCAGTCACCATCTGCAGTGATTTGGGAGCCCCCCAAAATAAAATCTGCCATGATTTCCACTGTTTTCCCATCTATTTGCCATGAAGTGATGGGATCAGATGCCATAATCTTAGTTTTTTGAATGTTGAGCATTAAGCCAACTTTTTCACTCTCCTCTTTCACTTTCATCAAGAGGATCTTCTTCACTTTCTGCCATAAGAGTGGTGTCATCTGCATTTCTGAGGTTATTGATATTTCTCCCAGAAATCTTGATCCTAGCTTGTGCTTCATCCAGCCCAGGGTTTCTCATGATGTACTCTGCATATAAGTTAAATAAGCAGGCTGACAATATACAGCCTTGACATACTCCTTTCCTGATTTGGAATCAGTCTGTTGTTCCATTTCCAGTTCTAACTGCTCCTTCCTGACCTGTCCACAGGTTTCTCAAGAGGCAGGTCAGGTGGTCTGGTATTCCTATCTCTTTCAGGATTTTCCACAGTTTATTGTGATCCACACAGTCAAAGGCTTTGACATAGTCAATAAAGCAGAAATAGATGTTTTTCTGGAATTCTCTTACTTTTTCCATGATCTAGCAGATGTGGGGAATTTGATCTCTGGATCTGCCTTTTCTAAAACCAGCTTGAACATCTCGAAGTTCATGGTTCACGTATTGTTGAAGCCTGGCTTGGAGAATTTTGAGCATTACTTTACTACTGTGGGAGATGAGTACAATTACGTGGCAGTTTGAGTGTTATTTGGCATTGCCTTTCTTTGGGATTGGAATGAAAACTGACCTTTTCCAGTTCTGTCACATTTGATTTTAATTTCTGATATATTAAGGGCCTAAGTATAAAAATGGTAACTTTAATCTTCTGTTTATTCACTGAAATATTTCTTAATGACTAAGTTAGGGGAAAAAAAACCTTATGGTAGCTTTAATTAAACAAAATTTTTTTGAATTCTTCCTATTTGCCATAAACTCATCTAGGTGCTAAGGATACAATAGTGAACATTAATGAAAAATATACCTCTGTTATTAGGTCATATTTTCATGAGTTTTATAGTATTTACACAACTGCTTAAAGAAAATACTGATAAAATTTCCCACAGAAAAATGAAGCATTTAGATAATAGAAGGTAGTATAAACAAATTGAAAGCCTGAAAAATGATATATGGCACATACATAACAACAAAGGGCTTAACTCTAGAATGTATAAAGCACATCAGCATATTTTTTAGAGTAACAAAATATGCCAAGATAAAAGTGTAAAAATCTGTAGAGAGAATTTTTGAATAACCAATAAGCAAATGAAAGATTTCAAGCTAATCACTAACTTTAAAAAGGTTATTTTAAACTATCTTGAATAATAATTTCACATTTATAGTGAAGTCACTCAATCATGTCCAACTCTTTTGACCNTAACAAAATATGCCAAGATAAAAGTGTAAAAATCTGTAGAGAGAATTTTTGAATAACCAATAAGCAAATGAAAGATTTCAAGCTAATCACTAACTTTAAAAAGGTTATTTTAAACTATCTTGAATAATAATTTCACATTTATAGTGAAGTCACTCAATCATGTCCAACTCTTTTGACCCCATGGACTGTAGCCCACCAGGCTCCTCCGTCCATGGAATTCTCCAGGCAAGAATACTGGAATGGGTTGCCATTTCCTTCTCCAGGGAATCCTCCTGACCCAGGGATTGAACCCCCGTCTCCCACATTGCAGGCAGACGCTTTAACCTCTGAGCTACCAAGGAAGCCTAATTTCACATGTATGCTGCTGCTGCTGCTGCTAAATTGCTTCAGTCGTGTCCAACTCTGTGTGATCCCATAGACGGCAGCCCACCAGGCTCCCCCATCGCTGGGATTCTCCAGGCAAGAACATGTATAGGATTGTACAATTTAAAAAGTTGGCTAACATGACAATGTCAGTGGAAAGTGGATAAAAAGAACACAATACACTGCTATGAGAGCATAAGTTGAGGAGACACTGGTAATGAAGCTAAAAATGAGAAAAACTTATGTTCAATAAACTACTGTAAAAAAAAATAACTCTTGTACACGTGCAGAAGGAATTGTGTCCATTAGTGTTTATGGTAATATTTTTGCATAATTATGAGTACACACCAAAACAATCTAAAAGTTCAATTTGTTGGTAAAAGAAAAATAAATGTGATTAATTCATACAAGAGAATATTATACAATAATGGACTAATGAACTATAGCTAAATGAAGTAATAGTTCTCAAATGTTAAAGGAGGAGAGAATGTTGCATAAGGATAAAGGAATGCCATTATATGACTTGTGTAAATACACAGTGGACTTCCCAGCAGTAGTGGTAAAGAACCACCAGAGTTGGACCATAAAGAAGACTGAGCACTGAAGAACTGATGTTTTCAAACTGTGGTGCTGGAGAAGATTCTTGAAAATCCTTTGGATAGCAAAGAGATCAAACCAGTAAATCTTAAAGGAAATCAACCCTGAAAATCCATTGGAAGGACTGATATTGAAGCTGAAATTCCAATACTTTGCTCTCCTGAAGCAAAAAGCCAACTCATGGAAAAGACCCTGATGTGGGAAAGATTGAGGGCAGGAGAAGAGGGTGACGGAGAATAAAATGGTTGAATGGCATCACTGAATCAATGGACATGACTTTAAGCAAACTCTGGGAGATAGTGAAGGACAGGGAGGCCTGGCATGCTGCAGTCCATGGGGTCACAAAGAGGCGAATGTGACTGAACAACTGAACAACAAATATGCAATACCAATCCCGTGTATTGCTTTATATGCATATGTGAGCAGTTATATATAAGTATCAAGTGTAAAATATCTAAGTCTNTAATAGTTCTCAAATGTTAAAGGAGGAGAGAATGTTGCATAAGGATAAAGGAATGCCATTATATGACTTGTGTAAATACACAGTGGACTTCCCAGCAGTAGTGGTAAAGAACCACCAGAGTTGGACCATAAAGAAGACTGAGCACTGAAGAACTGATGTTTTCAAACTGTGGTGCTGGAGAAGATTCTTGAAAATCCTTTGGATAGCAAAGAGATCAAACCAGTAAATCTTAAAGGAAATCAACCCTGAAAATCCATTGGAAGGACTGATATTGAAGCTGAAATTCCAATACTTTGCTCTCCTGAAGCAAAAAGCCAACTCATGGAAAAGACCCTGATGTGGGAAAGATTGAGGGCAGGAGAAGAGGGTGACGGAGAATAAAATGGTTGAATGGCATCACTGAATCAATGGACATGACTTTAAGCAAACTCTGGGAGATAGTGAAGGACAGGGAGGCCTGGCATGCTGCAGTCCATGGGGTCACAAAGAGGCGAATGTGACTGAACAACTGAACAACAAATATGCAATACCAATCCCGTGTATTGCTTTATATGCATATGTGAGCAGTTATATATAAGTATCAAGTGTAAAATATCTAAGTCTTCATGCCATCTTGAAGTGCCTCATGAGAGGATGGGAGAAGTAAGTTATGGAGACTTGGCCATGAGCTGTTCTCTTCACAATTTAAATAGATGCTGTAAAATTAATAAGTCAAATTGTTGGTATCTTTCAAAATTGTGTGGCCAAAATACTGATTTTATATTATTGCATGTATTTTAATGGTTGTTTTGAATAATGTATAATAATTTTAACATTAAAGTCAGTATAATGTTAACTTTCAATTTAAATCTTAAAAGTATGATTCAGAACATCACAGTTAATAAAAATAGTGATATATGAAAATAAAGCCTAAAAAAAATTAGTTAAGTTTTCTCTCTAAATATTTCCACTGTCATCCCACCAGTGCACTCTACTGTTTATTTTAATAATTGTTGAAAAATCAGTTAATAAAGATCAGTTACTACTTGACAGAAGCCAGAGATAAAAGAAAGATCATCTTGTATTTTTGTTTCAGAGTCCATTCACTAGCCAGAGATCTGAGAAACTTTAATCAAAATATAAAGAGATATCAACAATTAAAGAACAATCATAAAAGAAAATAAATCATTTTCAAAAATAGGCCAATACGAAAATAGATACATGATTTCTAAAAGTCAAATTTATATGTAATGTCTTTACCACTCTTAAAAACAGCTAAAGACTTAATAAAAACCTTTGCCGTTTTAACACATGTGAACCAATTCCCCTGAAATCAGGTCAGCTTCAACTCCCAGGTCAGCTTCAAAGGATGAGAAATGAATGCATAACTTATAATAATTGCTCACAAATATACACACACATATCTACATACACATATATAATGCATATATGTGAATGTACCTATAAATTGTACCAAGAAACACTTTTGTATGTTCTTTAAGTTTCAAGTATAGAACTTTTGGTAAACATAAGTGTTACCTCTTATTCAAAAACTCATTCTCAACTTTCTTGTGCTTTCAACTGTGTGAGTTTGTATGCTGAGTCATGTCCAACTCTTTGCAACCCCCAAGGACGGTAGCCCACCAGATTTCTCTGTCCATGGGATTTTCCATGCAAGAATATTGGAGTGGGTTGCCATTTCCTCCTCCAGGGGATCTTCGCAAACCAGAGATCGAACCTGGGTCTTCTGCTTTGGCAGGAGGATTCTATACCACTGAGCCACTTGGAAATCCCAGTTTCAAACCCATGTGCTTAACCCAAAATACTTTGCATATGCCAATGCTGCTTCTGTAAAATATAGCATTTGTTGTGTTATTGAAGATACATTATTTTTTATTTAGTGTAACAATTATTTTGATGAATACAAAACCAAAAATTTCTTAGTCTATATTACAGCAAAATTGTGAGTCTGATAATGACAAGCATGTGCAAAATTTAGTTAATTATAGTGAATAATCACATAAAATATTTTGTAACAATATATACATGGAAATTATAGTCTTAAAAATTTCCTATTTAAGAAATTTGAGTTTGATAAGTATAGTTCCAAAATAAGAAATATTTATTGCTACATATTCTAATACTAGGGCTTATGAGATGCTTATGTATTCTATAAGTACAGAGAAATCTAGTAGAAAAAAATCAGGTCATATAGAATATAAGAATTAATAAAAGATTTTCATCCAGTGTTATTATTTAGTATGCATTAAAATTTTTAATGTGGTAGTCTTTGGAGAACATATTTCACTCTGTGCAAGGAAT
Source organism: Neotragus moschatus (assembly GCA_006410615.1). Taxonomy (NCBI): domain Eukaryota; kingdom Metazoa; phylum Chordata; class Mammalia; order Artiodactyla; family Bovidae; genus Neotragus; species Neotragus moschatus. Next base: position 1,162,969 of record SJYA01001036.1, on the reverse strand, counting down.
ATAATTTAATTTTTTTCATTGCAATCATCTTTCTTAACATGAGAAAACATCATGGGGCAGTCATTCTATTATGTACCTTTCTGAAACCTATTCCAGGAGAAACATGTCACAGAAAATAAGTTAGTCGAGAGTCTCTAGCAGCAGGTGCTTTCAGAGTCTGCCTCAGCTTTTGAGTCACAGTGCACAACAGAAAAACTGTCCCCTTCCAATGACTGAACATTTTAGTGATACAAAGTTTCAACATTTCAGAGTACACAAAACAGTTTGAAAGGTATCTAAGCATTACACTTCTCTGTTGGGCAAGCCAGGATTTTTCTCAAGCCTCTCTGGAACTCTTCCTAGTCCATCTTCTTTCCTTCATCCATCTTCTCCTGCCTATTCCTACATTCTGTAGCCTTATCTTTCACAGATATTATACTAATAAATATTAATAAATCTCTTGTACTTCTTAGTACACATTTGTGTTCGTTCTTTAGAAGACTCAAATGACAAATGCAAAATTACAGCAACTAAATCTTAAGTGAATTTTCTACATAATTAGCTAAAATTTGTCTTTGGTCACTAAGTATTTTAATAAAATTTTGGGCAATTTTCTTAGGAAAAAAATCAATGAATATAATAGTTGGCATATAATATTTTGGATAATAGTATATTGATAAATAACTATTGCTTTCTTCAAAAGAGACTACTAAAACAAATACTTCTTAACGACTATTTTCTATAATTAATTATAATATTAGATAACAACACAATGCTTGCCTCTTATCACCAACATAAAAAAAAAAACTTGTTTATTTATCTAGTTATGACTGATTGGATTTTCATTCCTTTGCATGGGCTTTCCCTAGTTGTGGTGAGTGGGAGCTACTCTTTGTTGCAGTGTGAGAGCTTCTCACTGTGATGACGTCTCACATTTTGGAACACAGGCACAAGCTTCAGTAATTCTGGCTCATGGGCTCTAGAGCTCAGACTTAGTAGCTGGGTGCATGGGCTTAATTATTATGCAGCATGCAGAATCGTCCTGGTCCAGGGGTTGAATCCATGTCTCTTGCATTGGCAGGCAGATTCCTAACACCTGTGCCATAAGGGAAGCCTCATTACCAACTTTTGACTGGATAGAAATATCCAATTGATTTCCCCTGCTTTAGCTTTCACATTCTATGAGTTACCATAAATTCTCTGATTCATTTATTTTTATTTTTACCTTATTTTACTTTACATTACTGTATTGGTTTTGCCATACATTGACATGAATCCACCACNAGACCTTATTCATTTCTTTGGTATTCCCAAACAGCACAACATCTAGATCACTTATTAAGTGGGAAGGAAAGGGTAAGATGGGATGGGACTGAACTAAATCTTTCAAAAACAGTTGGATTCCAGGAAATGACTTATAATAACTAGAAAAATAATCATTTCTACTTTGTGAGTAGAAATTCATCTCACTCTCTGCCAAAATTATCAAAACTAATCTTTCCAAGCTTGAATTTCTCAGCACTACTTTAAAATTATACCCCTTGGTTTGCTCAATAGCTGAGTGCTCGTTTAAGCAAACTCCCCTCCCTATCTCCAATAACCTTCTTTCAAAGTACTTTCACAGTGCAGGCAATTTTTGAATGCCTTTATTAAACATGACAGAAAAAAATACTTAAGAGAAGAAAGAAGACTGCCTGTAGTTACTTAGTGTTTTATGTAAAATTATATTACCCTAGCTAGGGGAACACACAAGGCTTCCCTGGTAGCTCAGCTGGTAAAGAATCCTCTTGCAATTCAGGAGACTTCAGTTTGATTCCTGGGTCAAAAAGATCCCCTGGAAAAGTGATAGGCTACCCAAACCAGTATCCATGGGTTTCCCTGGTGGCTCAGACAGTGAAGAATCCACCTGCAATGTGGGAGACCTGCGTTCAATCCCCAGATTGAGAAGATTCCCTGGAGGAGGGCATGGAAACCCACTCCAGTACTTTTGCCTGGAGAATCCCCATGGGCAGAGGAGCCTGGTGGGCTACAGTTCATGAAGTCACAAACAGTTAGACATGACTGAGCAAGAAAGCACAACACAGTACAGAGGTACACACATGCACCCCTTCCCACAGGTGATAATATCAATGGCGATTAGAGTTCATAATTTTATTAATTGTAAAGTCAACTGAAAATTTCCAACAGATCCAATATTTCTTACATTGCACTTAATTTTTTTTTTAATTGCATTGTGTTAGTTTCAGGTGTACTGCAAAGTGAACCTGTTATACAAATACATATTCCCACTCTATTTTTAGATCCTATTCATATATAGGTTATGAGTATTGAGTAGAACTATCTGTTCTTTAGAGTAGGTCCCTATTAGTTATCTATTTTATATATAATAATGTGTATATGTCATTTCCATCTTCCAAATTATCCTTCCCCCTTCAAATCCCCTGGTAACCATAGGTTTATTTTTTATATCAGTAACTCTCTTATGGTTTTGAAGATAAGTTCATTTGTAGTCTTCTTAAAGATTCTATATATAAGTGATATACATGATTTATGTTTGTCTAACTTACTTTGCTCAGTATGAGAATGTCTAGGAATATCCATGTTGAGGCAAATGACATTATTTTGTACTTTCTATGTACTTTTTGTTCCACTGTGTATAGGTACCACATCTTCTTTATCCATTCATCTGTTGATGGACTTTTAGATTTCTTCCATGCCCTGGCTATTGTGAATAGCATTGCAATGAACATTGGGGCATATGAAATACATATCTTTTCAAATTATGGTTTTCTCCAGATATGAGCTCAGGAGTAGGATTGCTGGATTATATGTTAATTTTATTTTTAAGTCTTGGCTTCCCTGGTGGCTCAGAGGTTAAAGCGTCTGCCTGGAGTGCAGGAGACTGGGTTCTATCCCTGGGTAGGGAAGATCTCCTGGAGAAGGAAATGGCAACCCAATCCAGTACTCTTGCCATGGAGGGAGGAGCCTGGTAGGCTACAGTCCATGGGGTCACAAAGAGTCGGACACGACTGAGTGACTTCACACTGTTCTCTATAGTGGCTGTACCAGTTTGCATTCCTGCAAATAGTGTAGGAAGTTTCAGTTTTCTTTACACTTTCTCCAGAATTTATTTCTTATAGACTCAGTTCAGTTCAGTTGCTCAGTCATATCCAACTCTTTGCAACCCCATGGACTGCAGCAAGCCAGGCTTCCTTGTCCATCACCAACTCCTAGAGCAAGCTCAAACTCATGTCCATTGAATTGGTGATGCCATCCAACCATCTCATCCTCTGTTATCCCCTTCTCCTCCTGCCTTCAATATTTTCCAGAATCAGGGTCTTTTCCAAGGAGTCAGTTCTTCACATCAGGTGGACAAAGTTTTGGAGTTTCAGCTTCAAAATCAGTCCTTCCAATGAATATTTCAGACTTATTTCCTTTAGGATTGACTGGTTGGATCTCCTTGCAGTCCAAGGGATTCTCAAGAGTCTTCTCTAACACCACAGTTCAAAAGTATCAGTTCTTTGACACTCAGTTTTCTTTATAGTCCAACTCTCAAATCCATACGTGACTACTGGAAAAACCATAGCTTTGACTAGGTGGACCTTCACTGGAAAACTAATGTCTCTGTTTTTTAATATGTTATCTAGGTTGGTCATAGGTTTTCTTCCAAGCTGAACAACCACAATAGGAGAATGTTGGATCCCACAAAAAAATGATATCCAATGTGCAAGGGCAAGGGAGAAACCTAAGCAAGATGGTAGGAAGGGTGAAATCACATTTAAAATCAAACCCCATACCTGCCAGAGATTCTCAGAGGACTCGAACAAAATCTTGTGTGCACCAGGTGACAGTGCAGAGACTGTCGGACTTGCCTTTGAGTGTTTAAGTATCTCCTGGAGAGGTACAGGTCAGCAGTGGCCTGTTTCAGGGGCAGGGGCTCTGGGTGGCAGACCAGGGTGTAGCATAAGCCCTCTTGGAGGAGGTCACCATTAGCCCCAACACAGAGCTGCCAGAACTTACACAGGACTGGGGAAACGGACTGTTGGAGGACACAAACAAAACCTTATGAGGATCAGGACCCAGGAAAAAGAAGCAATGACCCCACAATAAACTGACACAGACTTGCCTGTGAGTGTCCATGAGTCTCTGGCAGAGATGTGGCCTGCTGCAGGGTTGGGGACACTGAGTGCAGCAGTGTGTGCAGGAGACTTTTTGAAAGAGGTTTCCATTATCTTCATTATCCCCATGATAATTTGGTCTGGTAAAGCATCTGCATACAATGCAAGAGACCCAGGTTCCATCCCTGAGTTGGGAAGATCCTCTGGAGAAGGAAATGGCAACCCACTCCAGTACTCTTGCCTGGAAAAGACTGAACGAATTCTCTCTTCTGTCTTGGTCTTAGATCAAACAATAGGGGGGGAACACAGCCCTACCTATCAACAGAAAATTGATTTAAAGATTTACTGAGCATGGCCCTGCCCAGTTTCCCCCACAGTCAGTCTCTCCCAACAGGAAGCTTCCATAAGCCTCTTATCCTTATCCAAAAGAGGGCAGACAGAATGAAAATCATAATCACAGAAAACTAAACAAACTGATCATATGGACCACAGTCTTGTCTAACTCAATGAAACTATGAGCCATGCAATGTAGGGCCACCCAACATGGACAGATCATGTTGGAGAGTTCTGAAAAAATGTGGTCCACTGGAGAAGGGATGGCAAACCAGTATTCGTGCCTTGAGAACCCCATGAACAGTATGAAAAGTCAAAAAGATTGAACACTAAAAGATGAACTTCTCAGGTCAGTAGGTGCCCAATATACTACTGGAGAAGAGTAGAGAAATAACTCCTGAAAGAATGAATAGATAGAGCCAAAGCAAAAACAACACCAGGTTGTGGATGTGACTAGTGATAGAAGTAAAGTCTGATGCTGTAAAGAGCAACATTGCATAGCCACCTGAGGTGTTAGTTCCATTAATCAAGGTAAATTGGAAGTGATTAAACAAGAGATGGTAAGAGTGAGCTTTGACATTTCAGGAATCAGTGAACTAAAATGGACTGGAATGGGTGAATTTAACTTAGATGACCATTATATCTACGACTGTGGGCAAGAATCCTTTAGAAGAAATGGAATAGCCCTCACAATCAACAAAAGAGATTAAAATGCAGTTCTTGGGTGCAATCTCAAAAACAACAGAATGATCTCTGTTCATTTCCAAGGCAAACCATTCAATATCACAGTAACCCCAGTCTATGGCCCAACTGGAAATGCTGAATTTGAACTGTTCTATGAAGACTTACAAGACCTTCTAGAACTAATGCCCAAAAAAGATGTCTTTTCATTCTAGGGGAATAGAATGCAAAAGTAGGAAGTCAAGAGATTCCTAGAGTAACAAGCAAATTTGGCCTTAGCGTACAATATGAAGCAAGGCAAATGCTAATAGAATTTTGTGAAGAGAACACACTGGTCATAGCACGAACCCTCTTCTAGCAACAGAAAAGATGACTCTACACATGGACATCACCAGGTGGTCAATACCAAAATCAGACTGATTATATTCTTTGCAGGCAATGATGAAGAAGCTCTATACAGTCAAAAACAAGACCAGGAGCTGACTGTGGCTCAAATCTTGAACTCCTTATTGTAAATTCAGACTTAAATTGAAGAAAGTAAGGAAAACCACTAGAAGATTCAGATATGACCTAAGTCAAATCCCTTACGATTATACAGTGGAACTGACAAACAGGTGCAAAAGATTAGATCTGATAGACAAAGTGCCTGAAGAACTATGAACAGAGGTTCGTGACATTTTACAAGAGGCAGTGATAAATACCATTTCTCCAAGAAAAAGAAATGCAAAAAGTCTCTGAGATGGCCTTACAAATAGCTGAAAAAGGAAGAGAAGCTAAAAACAAAGGAGAAAAGGAAAGATATACCCATTTAAATGCAGAGTTCTAAAGAATAGCAAGGAGAGATAAGACAACCTTCCTCAGTGATCAATGCAAAGAAATAGAGGGAAATAATAGAATGGAAAAGGCTAGAGATCTCTTCAAGAAAATTAGAGATACCAACTGAATATTTCATGCAAAGATATGCACAATAAAGGACAGAAATGATATAGATCTAACAGAAGCAGAAGATATTAAGAAGAGGTGACAAGAATACACAGAACTATACAAAAAAGATCTTCATGATGCAGATAACCATGATGGTGTGATTACTCACCCAGAGCCAGTGTCCTGGAATACTAAGTCAAGTGGGCCTTAGGAAGCATCACTACAAACAAAGCTAGAGGAGGAGATGGAATTCCAGCTGAGCTACTTCAAGTCTTAAAAAATGATGCTGTGAAAGTGCTGCACTCAATATGTCAGCAAATTTGGAAAACTCAGTAGTAGCCACAGGCCTGGAAAAGGTCAGTTTTCATTCCAATCCCAAAGAAATGCATTGCCAAAGAATGCTCAAACTATCGCACAATTGTACTCATCTCCCATGCTAGCAAAGAGATGCTCAAAATTCTCCAAGACAGGCTTCAATAGTACATGAACTGTGCATTTCTAGATGTTCAAGCTGGATTTAGAAAAGGCAGAGGAACCAGAGATCAAATTGCCAACATCTGTTGAATCATCAAAAAAGCAAGAGTTCAAGAAAAAAACATCAACTTCTCTTTTATTGACTATGCCAAAGCTTTTGCCTGTGTGGATCACAGCAAACTGTGGAAAATTCTTAAAGAAATGGGAATACCCGATCACCTGACATGCCTCCTGAGAAATCTGTATTCAGGTCAAGAAGTAACAGTTAGAAATGAATATGGAACAACAGACTGGTTCCAAATAGGAAAAGGAGTATGTCAAGGCTGTATACGGTTACCCTGTTTATTTAACTTATATACAGAGAACGTCATGTGAAGTCCCTGGCTGGATGAAGCACAAGCTGGAATCAAGATTGCCAGGGAAAATATCAATAACCTCAGATACACAGATGACACCACTCGTATGACAAAAAGTGAAGAAGACATAACTAGCCTCTTGATGAAAGTGAAAGAGGAGAGTGAAAATGTAGGCTTAAAACTCAACATTTAGAAAACTAACAGCATCCAGTCCCATCACCCCATGGCAAATAGATGGTTAAACAATGAAAACAGTGAGAAATTTTATTTTCTTGAGTCCAAAATCACTGCAGATGGTGACTTCAACCATGAAATTAAAGACGCTTGCAAATAAATGAGACCTAATTAAATGTAAAAGATTTTGCTCAGTGAAGAAAAACATAAAACAAAAAGAAAACCCTCAGAATCGGATAAAATATTTGCAAGCAAAGCAACTGACAAGGGATTAATCTCCAAATATAGAAACAGCTCATGGAGTTTAATATCAAAAAAACCAACACCCCAGTAAAGAAATGGGCTGAAGGACTAAATGGACATTTCTCCAAAGAAGACATATATATGGTTTTAAAACACAAAAACAATGCTCAACATCACTACTTATTAGAGAAAATCATATCAAAACTTCAGTGAGGTATCACCTCACACCAATCAGAGTGGCCATCATCCAAAAGTCTTATCTTGCATTTATTTATATTTAGAGTTGAAACCAGGGAATATGTCAATTCATTTTTCTGAGGATTACAACAGAGTGAAAATAAGACAGTAGGACATGGAGGTATTGTCTTTAGTTCTGATACTAAAAAAAGCATAATTATACTTAGGAATGACTATAGTATTAATACTTTGGCCACCTAATGTGAAGAGCCTACTCATTGGAAAAAACCCTGATGCTGGGAAAGATTGAGGGCAGTAGGAGAAGGGGAAAACATAGGATGAGATGGTTGGATGGCATCATCAACTAAATGGACATGAGTTTGAGCAAACTCTGGGAGATAATAGAGGGCAGGGAAGCCTGGAATGCTGCAGTCGACGGAGTCACAGAGTCAGACATGACTGAGGGACTGAACAGCAGCAACAATGCTATTAGACTAATATTTGCATTTTTTTTTTTAACTAGGCTGCTTTTATCTTAACAGTTATGTCTCACCCTTTTAGTGTTTTTTTTTGTTGTTGTTGTTGTTGTTGTTTGTTTGTTTGTTTTTTCCTACCTTTATGGTGGTCCTTTTTGAGGATCCAGCTACAGTATCCTTTAACTAGCAATACTTTTGACATTACAAGTATTGTAAAAAGATCGAAATAGAATAGGAATTGCAAAAAAGTAATGAACCAAATTTTGTCTAGTAGTCCATTCCTTCCCATTTTCATGCCTTTCCTTGATTTTGCAGAATTATAAGCAGTGCTTCTGGGTCAAGTGAAATTTCACATGTGAGGTTTGGTAAGTTTCATTCTCATTTAAACCTTCATTAAACCTGCATATTTAGCTATGCTCCTTTAGTGGCTCATGCTTTAATAAGAGCAGCAATACTACTTACTGACCCACAGCTATTTTTTCAGGAATATGGAGATAATGATGTTGCCCCTTACTTTAACAGTGATACAGAGTTTACCCTCAATTATCTAGAAGTGATTGTCCATTTTGCTCATTATTTCCAATCTTTATTCTGTTTTTCCGTTTCTTATTATTTTTGGGCTTTGCATTGTGCCAGCAAAAAATGGAGAAGAAAATGATGAAATATGGAATATAAATGTATATTGTGTTGTCATTTCTAGCTTTTTTAAAATGAAGCTATACTGAAATAATTACATCAATTTTTTATCACTAGGCTTGCCTTTATAACTTTGTCCTTGCCTTTCCACAGAAAAATAAATGGTTAAGTAAATTAACAGGATAAAGATTCCAATGAGACGAAAAAAATATCTAGAAGAGAAAACTAAAAATAATGTTGGTACATCAATTATTTATATAAAACAATAGATTCCTAATACTTACAAATTAGAAATGTATTAACTAAAGTCCCTCCCTACAGAATCTTTATGTGAAATCAGTTATTAGGTCAATTTAAGCTACTATATAGAGCTAAAATTAATTTAATTTATATATTCTACTCTTGCAACATGTTCCAATTTTGTATCTGAATTCACCTAATTATTTTGAATTTATAATGCCTTTTATTTTTTCCAATACAATTTAGGTATTATTAACTATTCAGTGACTATCCTTTATTTATATATAGCGTAAGGATAATTTTTTTTTCTTTCACACAAAATAACTTGCAAACTGATGTGAAGAACCTATACTCCCATGAAAATGCAGTTTCAAAAGTCATATGCACTTCAGTCTCATTAATTCAGTTCAGTTCAGTCTCTCAGTCGTGTCTGACTCTTTGTGACCTCATGAATCGCAGCACACTAGACCTTCCTGTTCATCACCAACTCCCAGAGTTCACTCAGACTCGCATCCATTGAGTCATTGATGCTATCCAGCCATCTCATCCTCTGTTGTCCCCTTCTCCTCCTGCCCCCAATCCCTCCCACAATCAAAGTCTTTTCCAATGAGTCAACTCTTCACATGAAGTGGCCAAAGTACTGGAGTTTCAGCTTCAGCATCATTCCTTCCAAAGAAATCCCAGAGCTGATCTCCTTCAGAATGGACTGGTTGGATCTCCTTGCAGTCCAAGGGACTCTCAAAAGTCTTCCCCAACATCACAGTTCAGAAGCATCAATTCTTTGGTGCTCAGCTTTCTTCACAGTCCAACTCTCACATCCATACATGAACACTGGAAAAACCATAGCCTTGACTAGACGGACCTTAGTCAGCAAAGTAATGTCTCTGCTTTTTAGTATGCTATCTAGGTTGGTCATAACTTTCCTTCCAAGGAATAAGTGTCTTTTAATTTCATGGCTGTAGTCACCATCTGCAGTGATTTTGGAGCCCCAGAAAATAAAGTCTGACACTGTTTCCACTGTTTCCCCATCTATTTCCCATGAAGTGATGGAACCAGATGCCATGATCTTCGTTTTCTGAATCTTGAGCTTTAAGCCAACTTTTCACTCTCCTCTTTCACTTTCATTAAGAGACTTTTTAGTTCCTCTTCACTTTGTGCAATAAGGGTGGTATCATCTGCATATCTGAGGTTACTGATATTTCCCCCAGCAATCTTGATTCCAGCTTGTGCTTCTTCCAGCCCAGCATTTCTCATGATGTACTAAATTTCATAGATCAGTAAAATCTGGTCCCAACATGTCTGTCAAACCATGTTTCCTACTCTTTTTAAATTCTTGCACTTTATACCGTTTAGGTCACTTTCCTTACTCTCTTACAAATGCACAATGATGTTTTAAAATCCATTTGCTGATATAGTGTTCATCATTGTACTTGTTCCATCAATATACTTGTTCCAATTCTGTATCTTTTTCCAGACAGTGGGAGTATTGTGAAATATGGTTTCATATAATAAAAATAGTTATTAAAGTAAAAATGGCAATAGTAATAATAAGCAAATACATACAGTTATTATGCAATGCAATTCAATATTATCTCACTTAGCTCCTCACAATAACCCTATCTATGAAACACATATTATTATTGTACAGATTTACTGTCCAGTAATTTAAGGTCTTGTGGGTGACAGACTTGCACAAGGTCACAAAACAGGTAAATGAAGGATGCTGGCATCTTACTCCATATAGTCTGATCCAGCATTTCCCTTTCATGCTCTTTGTCACTCACTTTCTTATGACTTTATATAAACAATACAACCTCTCTATTCCTATATTTCTTCCTTTTAAAAATGAATTTGTACTTATATATGTAAATGTTTCATAACAGCCATTTCTCCAAGGAGCCCTGATATGTAGAAACCAAGGTCTGTGGTCTAGGTGTGCTCATTGTATCAGAGTTTCTTTAATTCCAAGTGCTCCTAGCTGATAGATGCAGAAAATAGTACATACATATACATCTATCATCTATAGATGTATACCTATCAATTATATTTATCTTCTATATTTATCAATTGTATTATAGCCTACAGTTTTTACTTATCCCTTTAATGCATATCACACAGCAGAGCTTATTCTAGTTTTCTCCTTTTCCATATTTGTAACTCTCTTCTTCAATGTTTGTGAACACTGATTTAAATATATATCAGCCTATTAATAGTTTTTGAAGTGTGTGCATGCTCAGTAGCTCAGTCCTGTCCAACTCTTTGAGACTCTATGGACTGTAGCCATCTAGACTCCTCTGCGCATGGGATTTTCCCGGCAAGAATACTGGAGTAGGTTGCCATGCCCTTCTCCAGGGTTATCTTCCTTACCCAGGAATCAAACCCACATCTCTTGCATTTCTTGAATTACAGGTGTATTCTTTATTGCTGAGCCACCAGGAAAGACCATAATTTGTGAAGACTGGTTGATAATTAAATTTTATTTAAATAGCAATGTGATAACTATTCTTTTTAACCTGATATAATTGACTTCATGTTTTAGGAAAGATACTCATTTAGATTGTTTTTGAATATTTTCTGCTGAGTTTTAGGTTTGTGCTGAGTTTTGGGTATGACCACTAAATAATTTTATTGTTAATGTCTCTAAATNCAGGAAAGACCATAATTTGTGAAGACTGGTTGATAATTAAATTTTATTTAAATAGCAATGTGATAACTATTCTTTTTAACCTGATATAATTGACTTCATGTTTTAGGAAAGATACTCATTTAGATTGTTTTTGAATATTTTCTGCTGAGTTTTAGGTTTGTGCTGAGTTTTGGGTATGACCACTAAATAATTTTATTGTTAATGTCTCTAAATTAAAGTTTAAAATGCAAGAACAATATATATAAAGCAAGAACATGAAAACATGTCAAATATTTGAACTTACTTCTGAGGTTTTTCTTGGGAGTTTGAACAGGAGATTCAGAATTTCAGCCAAAAGTTTTTTTTAACCTATGATAAAAGCTTTATTCCTGAACCTCATTCTCAATTAGGATTAGACAAATGTCTAACTGATCCATCAAACCTGGAGTCTACAGATTACATTTTAGAATCATAGTAGAGTACAAATGTGTGACCCTTGTTTGAAATACAGTAGTACAATATCTATTAGGCAGATAAACTAAAAGTACAAATCTAGTTTATTATTGTTACTGCTGTTCACCAGCTTAGTCATGTCTGACTCTATATGACCCCATGGACTGCAGTATGCCAGGCTTCCCTGTCCTTCACCATCTCCTGGAGCTTGTGCAAACTCATGTCCACTGAGTTGGTGATGCCATCCAACCATCTCGTTCTCTTTCCCTTGAGAATTCCAGGTCTATGACCTTCTATTAACTGTGTGACTTGAGGCTTTTTCTCACTCAGGCCTGGAATTCTCAAGGGTCTTAAATGTAGAGATTATTGAATTTAAACAATTTCTCATATACTTAAATAATGAAATTTGTCAAATGGCCATACAATATTGGGCTGGTCACCTAAATGAGTAATTGAGCTAATTTACAACTGGAATCATTGAGCTTTTTCTTATCTCTGGAGATGCCTGTTTTTTTGACTCATTTGAGATAAAGGCAATGGTGATCCTTCTCCATCCAGGGCCTTGCTTCTTTACCAATAGCTCAACTAGTTCAAATATTTGGCAAGCCTGGTTTGACTCATTAAAGAACAGCTTAGAGCTTCTTCTAGTGGCTCTCCTGAAGCTAAGATTTCTCATGCAACCTTGATTATTCAGCCAGATACTCAGTGCAACTCAAGTGCCAAGAGGTTGTCTCTCAGACCTTTGTTGCTGCTTGGAATATACTTCTCTCATTCTATATGTTTTAATGAAGTCCTCACAAAAATATACTCTATGGAGTCTGCTAGGTCTTTCAAATACCCCCTAGAGGGGAAAGAATTTAGCACCAAACTGACCACCCTGGTAGCAGTGGAATATTATTTCAGGCAAATCTAATATGGATAGAAGCTGTGGTAAAAGCAACTCCAACCTAGCTGAATGAAAATCCAAAAGATAAGACAATTTTGGATAGGTAATTAAAAACAAATCAGACANACAATTAGTAACATTTAAATAAGAAAGAAGCAAAAATCTGTCCAATCTGAACCAACCAAACTAGAAATTTATTTGGGAAGGATAGTTATCATTGGCTCTTTGTTCATAAAGTGTTGGATTTCATTTCCTCCTTTTATAATTTACCACCTATGAGATCATGGGGAAAAGGTTTAAGTGCTTCTAACTTGCCTTTCTATTTTTAACAATAAGAAAATATACTTTTCCCATATTTAAACCATTAGTGTAATACTGGACAAAAACTACAACCAAAATTTGTTTTCATCCAAATATCAAAATAATAACTGAAAGCCTATGAATCTTTTTAATAATTATTATCTTTCAAAGGAAAATCACTTTGTAGACTGAAGTCATAATATTTAGTAAGCAAGTTTCTCTGTATCACTTGGGTTTATTTGATTTTAGAAACAGCTTTTTATAAATTTCTTTCAGAAGTATTATTTGAATGCTAGATATGTTACAAAAATGATGGAGTGATTTCATCACGAGCTCAAAATGCTCATAACGTGCACACAACATACCTAAGAGCAGCTTTTTTCTGTAGCTGTGAATGTTCAAGCCAGGGTACCGTTGTGATCGACTTGGATTATACACTGAGCAAGAATGACAAATACAAGATGAAGACCAGTGCAGCTTCAAACTTAATCCACTACTCTGTAAAGTGAGTCATGTGATTTTTGACGAACATGGTTAATTCCATGGAAGCTTATGTTTACTTGCTTATGTAATTGATCCTGCACAAACGACAAAAACAAAAAACAAAAAACTGATGGTTCAGCACTTTATAGATCCATGGGCATGGTATCCTCCTCAGTAATGACATGAGCAAAGAGAAGAAAGACATAGCTTCTTCCTCACTTTCTTTTTTTTAAAAAAAAAAAAAAGGAAAAGAAAAGATTAAAAGAAGAAAGGGGAAGTTCTCTGACGGTTTGGCAGTTAAGGTTTGGGTTTTTGCTGTGAAGGCCTGGGTTCAATCCCTGGTTGGGAAACTGAGTTTCTGTAAGCTGCACCACATGGCATAGCCAAAAAAACAAAACAAAAACAAACGCAAAGTTGCTTCTGAAGATCTCTAATGAGATCCTTAAAAAAAAAAAAAAAAAAAAAAGAAGGAACAAAAGAAATCCATCCTCTGATAAATACAATGAAAGGTATTACTAAAGGACAGATTTTTCAATTTTACTTTTGAATTCAGATAAACAGCTTTTAATTATTGAATTAAAAATAGCAAACTAACTACATTTAAGTAATTACATATATTTTGTCTACTAGGAAAAACAAGTACACATATACACATGTATACATATACACATGTATATCTGGAAGTTATTCTATTAATATATGTCTTTGCTGCTCTTTGCATTGAATTGTTTCTGTCATCTGATGGAAATGCACATGCTCCTAAATTTTATTTAGAGCATAGTGTTCAGAAATAAAATTTTTGTAGCTGAAGTTATCTATTTATTTTTGTTTATGTAGTATATAGTGTTTGTAGAATCCCAGGGACGGGGGAGCCTGGTGGGCTGCCATCTATGGGGTCGAATAGAGTCGGACATGACTGAAGCGACTTAGCAGCAGCAGCAGCAGTGTTTGTAAAATGCAGTAAAATAGTTAAAGAATTAAGGATACCTAAAAGTAAAGACAGACATCTGAAAATTTTGATATTTATAAGAAAATAGATTAGTTTGAAAGTATGAAATTATAAATGAAATGCTTACAACTAAAATTAGTTTACAGAATTTTAAAAAACACATTTAAATGACTATGAATTTCAACAGAATAAGTGACGTCAAAAGGGATAAATAATAGTTATAATTGCCTCAAATTTACACAAGTTTGAGAGTCATTATCACAAGAATCATTTTTAGAAAAATGTGGAGCACAAGGGGAAAAAGTGGAAATTTCATTTGCCTCAACCTGAATTTTACAGTGCAGAGAACCTGATAAGCTACTTGAACAATTTGGTTTCCAAAACTATTAGTCATAATAATTAATCATCATGACTCCAGTGTAAATGTGCAATGTATTTGATATTTTTTCAATAGTTGTTTCTAGTGGATCATTTGTACAAGCTATATTGATAAAATAAGTTCAAATGACCTGATATATTTAGCACTGAACCATAAATTGTTTTGCAAAGCTAAATACATAAAAATAGTTATTTTGGAAACACAGGTCTCTTAAGTATGTTTTTCAAAGCTATTTTTGTAAAATATCTTCAGCAGCTGCAAAGTACACTAATTTAATATATATTTAGTCATTCTAAAAGAATGTGTCAAGACCCAGGTATAAATTTACTGAAATCTTTGTACATTCACATTGAATTATTTAATATGATTTAAAATCATACATTTTACCTATATATTTTAAAGCAATATTGATTTTAGATTAGTTATATTAATTTTAAAGTTTTTCTTGTAGTGGTGGACAAAATTTACTTTTGGAAAGAAATCCTCATCTAAGGGGATTTGTACTCATCAGAGAAAAGTTCAAAACTCCAATCTAAAATAAAAGAGTAAAACTTGAGGCTTTGGAGGGCTACATGTGTTTCCTTCATCCTAGGCACAGTACATGTCAGTCAACAAATATGTCAAGAATTTTCTGGCCTGGAAGCCTTTATCTGCTGTTATTCCCAGTTAACTACTGCCATTTAATCAGGCAGGTCTTAATTTAGCTGTTTCTTCCACTGCTGCTGCTGCTAAGTTGCTTCAGTCGTGTCCGACTCTGTGCGACCCCATAGACAGCAGCCCACCAGGCTCCCCTGTCCCTGGGATTCTCCAGGCAAGAACACTGGAGTGGGTTGCCATTTCCTTCTCCAATGCATGAAAGTGAAAAGTGAAAGTGAAGTCACTCAGTCGTATCCGACTCTTAGTGACCCCATGGACTGCAGCCTACCAGGCTGCTCCATCCATAGGATTTTCCAGGCAAGCGTACTGGAGTGGGGTGCCATTGGGAGAACTAAACGTCTTGTGTCTTTTGCATCCCCTACCACAAATTTATAGCACTTATTATTTTTTTTAGTTACATAATTTGGGGAAATTATTTATTATCTCTTTGCTCATTATGTGTAAGATCCATGAAGGCAATAATCCTACCCATTCGCTTTTCATTGGATGTCCCACAACAGACCACAGCTTTAATGTCCGTGTGTTTGCATGCTAAGTCACTTCAGCTGTGTCTGACTCTTTGCCATGCTATGGACTGTAGAGGAGTGTGGCAGGTTACAGACCACAGAGTTGCAAAGAGTTCGATATGACTTAGGGACTAAACAACAACTTATGTTACAAGTTGCAGGGTTTTAGTAGATGGGAATGTGAGGATGGTGGAAGATAAGGTCAGAGATGATTTTAAGGTCTCTATAAAGGAAAATGTCAGGATTGGGACTGAGATTTTGACCCAGAGGCATTGTTTCTATGGATAGAAAAAGAAAGACAGAGGATTAGGAGTGTATTTAAGAATGTTTTAAAATCAATTTCAATTTAGATTGTTTTGGGGATAATTGTGCCAGGTTTGTAAGGGCATCCAATTATAAAACTTTAACATGCAATTCCAGATGTGGAACTATAATTCATGGACTAAAAGACAGATATAGAGAGAGACAGAGAGAGCTGATTTACAGGATTTTAGCCAAAAGCACAAACAATAATAGCATATTCCTGTTGTGTCAGAGTCATTCTCTCCTGGTTGCAAAAGCAGAAAACTGCAGAGTGACTATCGTTCCTTGGCAAAATCCCCAGGAAGCTGAAAGGCTAGGTATTTTCAGAATAACAGAAAGTAATTCTAGCTCATCAAAATTACATGAAATTGAAAATCCTAGTAGGGGTGGCACACCTTCTTGTTATTTCACACCTTCTTGTGATTTGTCACCTGAGCCTCAATCACAAAAACACATAAAGTGAAAAATTAAAAAATGAAACTGAACAGTTTAGATATGGATCAATAAACTCTACTGAATAGGTGCCTTTTGAAATTATAAAAATGAAGCAAATGAATAAAATAAAATCAGTGAGCATGAAGCCTTTAATAAAACTCTAGTTTGACTTGGCATGTCATAAATGTCAAAAGGGACATCCAAAGACATTTATTACTTAAGGTCCTACAGCTCAAATAAAATCTGCTCACTATTGGCCTTTGTAAAAAAAAGTAAGGAGAAAAAAAAAATAGTAAATGCAATTCCAGCTATACTGCAGTCATAGATTATAACAGAATAACAAAAGCTTGCCTTACTTATTATTTTGCAAGTGGAAATGTAGGGATAAAAGAGATCTTCATTATTTCTCTGAACTCTGGAGAAAGACACTGCAATATGTTATAGCTTATTGCATATGTAGTTCAGTACCACTGAAATGTAAAGAATATATAATCTGGAATGGTATAAAAGGCCATCTCTCTTTTTATACAAGAATGTGATGCCACTCTTTAAGCTTTCCAATAGTTAATGTCATACAATGTGCTTTTACTTCTGAGTTTGGCAATGAGAAGATGGAGAAATTAGGAGTTTTGATAAACCTCCATTCATGTGAGGCCCGGTTTTCATTTCTACTTTCTGTCATAATGCCTGTGGGTAAAATAGAGTAATACTCTAGGTCAGCTACTTCAGAATTCTGTCAAAGACTTTACCAAGACTATCCCAAGTGTGCTTGTATTACAAAATACAAAGGGTATTTGACATGAGCAAATCAGGACAGGGTGAATAAAAGTCACTTTCAGCCTTTTTATGTCTGACTTTTGTTTTGTTTTGTTTTTCTGAGTTTTTTAACCATTCCAATAGAATACATTAGTTATTATCTAGCCTACAGTTGTAGAAAAATAGAAATATAGTTAAATTTCTATTTAGAATATATTTCTATATTTCTATCTAAAAATAGAAATATAGTTGTAGAAAAATATCATTTTCTTCCTATTTTCTTTTGCATCATTTTCTCCAGATGGTATTAGGTCAATATAGGCTGATCCCCCTCTGTCTGATTATTACTAAGAATGATGGTATTGTTCTAGACAATAACTCTTAGTTTAAATACTACCGTGGTCACAATAATAGGAAAGACCTATAATTTTCTAAACATAATATTATGTGATTTTTCAAATCTGCAATATTTATGCATGTTGAATTTATACTTAAAAACTAACTATATCTTGATTTCTCCAGAATTACATTTTTAAAAGCGCTATTATTAACTGAACAAATTATCAGTTAATGTTAATGCATCCTTCCTTCCCAATGTTACAGTGACTATAATTCCTTCTCCTCTATATTGTGATAGAATCTATTGACCATGAAATATCCAGCAACTCTTTTAGTCTTAAAAATAGTATGCTAATGTTTTGGGAGGCAGCTTTGTGCCCCAGTTGAAAATGCTGATCTTCTTAAATTCACTTGAAGCTTATGGTGATCTTGAGTCTCAGCTCTGGCCAATGTAATGTAATTGACACTAAAATGGTATTTCTTGAACAATTTTTCCAAAAGTCATGCTCTATTGCTCATTTATTTTCTTACATTTTGTTTTTACAACCTGAAAATGAAAGCTGTTTCTTCAATGTAATTGAGTATAAATATGCAAGATGTTTAATATTACGGCACTGTGAAGCACTTGCACTAACACATAATTGCCAAACAATATGATATTTTATCATAAAGAAAACAAAATCATATTTACTATGAATGATGTAATGGCTGCATAAATTAGAACTCAAATCAAACTGAAAAATCTGAATAGTTCTTTGTGAATCTAAAGCAATCCTTTGAGGAAGGGATATATTACTCTTACCTCAATTTGATTTTCTGTCTTCTAGGAAAGTTGAACATCTGTTGATCATCCAAATTTGCTTTTTTGTGAATCGTTTATAATTCTGTCCTCTCAGTTCATTACTGCTGAGTTGCATGTATTTCAGATTAATTTACAGTTTCTCTTTAGATTTTAAATATACTAACTACTCATAACTTATCACAAGGCAATTTTTTTTCCCCTTAACTGGCCTTTTTGTCATAATTTGATAGTGTCAAGTTTTGCGACTATGAAAGCAAAACAAAACTGTAAGTTCATTTCTTTTTTAAGAAGGAGATCACAGAATCAGATATATATGAATCTTCCTCCCANAGAACTAAACGTCTTGTGTCTTTTGCATCCTCTACCACAAATTTATAGCACTTATTATTTTTTTTAGTTACATAATTTGGGGAAATTATTTATTATCTCTTTGCTCATTATGTGTAAGATCCATGAAGGCAATAATCCTACCCATTCGCTTTTCATTGGATGTCCCACAACAGACCACAGCTTTAATGTCCGTGTGTTTGCATGCTAAGTCACTTCAGCTGTGTCTGACTCTTTGCCATGCTATGGACTGTAGAGGAGTGTGGCAGGTTACAGACCACAGAGTTGCAAAGAGTTCGATATGACTTAGGGACTAAACAACAACTTATGTTACAAGTTGCAGGGTTTTAGTGGATGGGAATGTGAGGATGGTGGAAGATAAGGTCAGAGATGATTTTAAGGTCTCTATAAAGGAAAATGTCAGGATTGGGACTGAGATTTTGACCCAGAGGCATTGTTTCTATGGATAGAAAAAGAAAGACAGAGGATTAGGAGTGTATTTAAGAATGTTTTAAAATCAATTTCAATTTAGATTGTTTTGGGGATAATTGTGCCAGGTTTGTAAGGGCATCCAATTATAAAACTTTAACATGCAATTCCAGATGTGGAACTATAATTCATGGACTAAAAGACAGATATAGAGAGAGACAGAGAGAGCTGATTTACAGGATTTTAGCCAAAAGCACAAACAATAATAGCATATTCCTGTTGTGTCAGAGTCATTCTCTCCTGGTTGCAAGAGCAGAAAACTGCAGAGTGACTATCGTTCCTTGGCAAAATCCCCAGGAAGCTGAAAGGCTAGGTATTTTCAGAATAACAGAAAGTAATTCTAGCTCATCAAAATTACATGAAATTGAAAATCCTAGTAGGGGTGGCACACCTTCTTGTTATTTCACACCTTCTTGTGATTTGTCACCTGAGCCTCAATCACAAAAACACATAAAGTGAAAAATTAAAAAATGAAACTGAACAGTTTAGATATGGATCAATAAACTCTACTGAATAGGTGCCTTTTGAAATTATAAAAATGAAGCAAATGAATAAAATAAAATCAGTGAGCATGAAGCCTTTAATAAAACTCTAGTTTGACTTGGCATGTCATAAATGTCAAAAGGGACATCCAAAGACATTTATTACTTAAGGTCCTACAGCTCAAATAAAATCTGCTCACTATTGGCCTTTGTAAAAAAAGTAAGGAGAAAAAAAAAATAGTAAATGCAATTCCAGCTATACTGCAGTCATAGATTATAACAGAATAACAAAAGCTTGCCTTACTTATTATTTTGCAAGTGGGAATGTAGGGATAAAAGAGATCTTCATTATTTCTCTGAACTCTGGAGAAAGACACTGCAATATGTTATAGCTTATTGCATATGTAGTTCAGTACCACTGAAATGTAAAGAATATATAATCTGGAATGGTATAAAAGGCCATCTCTCTTTTTATACAAGAATGTGATGCCACTCTTTAAGCTTTCCAATAGTTAATGTCATACAATGTGCTTTTACTTCTGAGTTTGGCAATGAGAAGATGGAGAAATTAGGAGTTTTGATAAACCTCCATTCATGTGAGGCCCGGTTTTCATTTCTACTTTCTGTCATAATGCCTGTGGGTAAAATAGAGTAATACTCTAGGTCAGCTACTTCAGAATTCTGTCAAAGACTTTACCAAGACTATCCCAAGTGTGCTTGTATTACAAAATACAAAGGGTATTTGACATGAGCAAATCAGGACAGGGTGAATAAAAGTCACTTTCAGCCTTTTTATGTCTGACTTTTGTTTTGTTTTGTTTTTCTGAGTTTTTTAACCATTCCAATAGAATACATTAGTTATTATCTAGCCTATAGTTGTAGAAAAATAGAAATATAGTTATATTTCTATTTAGAATATATTTCTATATTTCTATCTAAAAATAGAAATATAGTTGTAGAAAAATATCATTTTCTTCCTATTTTCTTTTGCATCATTTTCTCCAGATGGTATTAGGTCAATATAGGCTGATCCCCCTCTGTCTGATTATTACTAAGAATGATGGTATTGTTCTAGACAATAACTCTTAGTTTAAATACTACCGTGGTCACAATAATAGGAAAGACCTATAATTTTCTAAACATAATATTATGTGATTTTTCAAATCTGCAATATTTATGCATGTTGAATTTATACTTAAAAACTAACTATATCTTGATTTCTCCAGAATTACATTTTTAAAAGCGCTATTATTAACTGAACAAATTATCAGTTAATGTTAATGCATCCTTCCTTCCCAATGTTGCAGTGACTATAATTCCTTCTCCTCTATATTGTGATAGAATCTATTGACCATGAAATATCCAGCAACTCTTTTAGTCTTAAAAATAGTATGCTAATGTTTTGGGAGGCAGCTTTGTGCCCCAGTTGAAAATGCTGATCTTCTTAAATTCACTTGAAGCTTATGGTGATCTTGAGTCTCAGCTCTGGCCAATGTAATGTAATTGACACTAAAATGGTATTTCTTGAACAATTTTTCCAAAAGTCATGCTCTATTGCTCATTTATTTTCTTACATTTTGTTTTTACAACCTGAAAATGAAAGCTGTTTCTTCAATGTAATTGAGTATAAATATGCAAGATGTTTAATATTACGGCACTGTGAAGCACTTGCACTAACACATAATTGCCAAACAATATGATATTTTATCATAAAGAAAACAAAATCATATTTACTATGAATGATGTAATGGCTGCATAAATTAGAACTCAAATCAAACTGAAAAATCTGAATAGTTCTTTGTGAATCTAAAGCAATCCTTTGAGGAAGGGATATATTACTCTTACCTCAATTTGATTTTCTGTCTTCTAGGAAAGTTGAACATCTGTTGATCATCCAAATTTGCTTTTTTGTGAATCGTTTATAATTCTGTCCTCTCAGTTCATTACTGCTGAGTTGCATGTATTTCAGATTAATTTACAGTTTCTCTTTAGATTTTAAATATACTAACTACTCATAACTTATCACAAGGCAATTTTTTTTCCCCTTAACTGGCCTTTTTGTCATAATTTGATAGTGTCAAGTTTTGCGACTATGAAAGCAAAACAAAACTGTAAGTTCATTTCTTTTTTAAGAAGGAGATCACAGAATCAGATATATATGAATCTTCCTCCCATCTCTAGATGGAAAGTTTGTTTTGGTAAAAATAATTCTGTAAAACAAATTGCTTGTATCCTAAAAACTTTTAAAAAAAATGTACTTCTCCTTACAGACATAAGCTTATCTAAAAGGTACAGATGTCATAGGATCTATAAAAAAAATTTGCCATTTAAGCTCAGTGATACTTGAAATTATTAAAAGCTAAAGCTTCATTTTGTTTTATAAAAACATTAAGTTTCTTCCACACTTTCCTTCTATTTAATATAAAAATGAAAAGAATTATCTTTATAATTTGAATTTAAGTAATCTTTCTACATAAAATGAAAACTCTCAAATGTGTTAGAAATACTGAAATCCACTAGACTATTATGCAAATTCAGAAAACATGACTAGTATAGATAAATTAAGTTCCATAAACCATTTGAAATACTTTAATATATAACAACAAAATATAAATTTACTTAGTTTGGGTTTCTTTTAAATTCTTCATGGCCAAAGTTAAAAAAAAAAAAAAAAAGGTAATACCTAGAATAACAATATACTTTTTATGGAACCTGAAAGAAGTTCTAGGTGTACTAGAATTTGTAGAAACCCAGAATATTCCTGCAAAAGTCTGCACATATTTAATGCCATTCATATTTTTTCCAAAAGTTTGAATGCCTTTCAATCAACTAGGTAATAGAGTTCTGAAAGTTTTTTTTTTTTTTAAGCTGAATTTATGTAATTTCAAAGAAAAGCATGGTTGTGAATATTATATTATTTTTCCAAAATTAAAATCACAAATGTACTCCTTAAAATTATCTGATCTGAGAAAAACTGAACTCAAAATGTCTTAAAAGACATACAGTGTAAGTTTATATGAATTTTTAATATTTCTTTGTGTCAAATAATACTGAAAAAACATTTATTCAGACCTATCTAGCCAAGCGAGTTCCACCAAATCAATATGCTGGTAGTAATCCCTAAGTTTCCAAAGATTTCTCAGAACATCTGGTAGAGTTGAAAATATGTAAATGCTAATTTCAATTTATGTACATCCTGGATTAATATCTAAATCTGGGAATTGGTAAATGCCTAATCCTCACATTTAATTGTGTAAATACTTTAATGATTGTGGCTTAGCACACCAATTAACAATTACCCCGGAAATACAAAAGGAAGAGAAAGTGAAGAACATTTCTAAAATTCCAAAACCAATGTCCTTTCTTTCCAGAGTCGACTGAAACACAATAAAACATGAATCGAATGCACCTCTGCTTCTTTTTCTCTTCCGAAAGAAAGATCTTGTATGAATTCAAAGCCTGCTTACCATAAATGCTGGATTATTTCAATACCATACACTCCATGATGAAAGTTGTGAAATATTAATAAAAGGCCAATAGGATTGATAGCACTTTGAAATAAATTCACTTGAAGACACCATCAACTATTTTATGAAAAGCAAATGGATGGAATGAAATTCAGGAAAACTGGAGACTCTTTCTTGAAATGTAGCGATGGGGCAAAGAAAGAGGAGACAACTGCTGCTGGCCTAGTTTATTTACACTTTTACCTAGACTTGGTTTCTTTTTTGATATTTGTACATTTATGTCTGTGTAAGGTGTCCTATAGAAGGAGGATTTTTATGTACATAGGTATATGATTATGGGAAAGGACTAGAAGAAACACAGAAATAAAGATCATCCCTGCCCTTAATCAGTGTACATTGTGTGAAATAGTCAACACATGATGACACAGTCATTCACAGACACATACCACAAGTGAAAATAGAAAAGGTTCTAATTCATTCACTCATTTATTCAGTCAGTCAGCTGCTCAGCAATACATATTTCGTCTCTTCTTCACAGGAACTAGAAATAGGATGGTGAATTAAAATATTTCTTGCTTTTGTAGAATTTAATGGATAAGTTTCTAATTATAATAAAGCAGTCATATGTATACTGTAGATTTATAATTCCAATCTGTGATCATTACTACAAAGAGAAAGTAGAGAATGAAAGAGTTTATCCATGTGCCTGCCTAAGGCAAGGGACAGTGAACAACAGCTTACCCAGATAACTGACGTTTCATTATGTCTCTCATCTCTAAAACAGGTAAGAGCTGAACATGAAGAGACTTAACGCTAGGATTTCTTTTCAGAATCAGAGGGGACTCTGATTAATTTATTTCATTGCAGCACTGGAAAATTTTGTCACTGGTACCCTGTATCCATGCTGGGTTAATTTCTTTGGGCAGGCTGCTACAAGTCCATTAGAGAGGATTTGTCTTTTCTTCTTTCCTTTGCCTTTTCTTTGCTTGTGTGTTTTGTTCTCCCTGTAGCCACCTTCCTAAGACTTTCACCTATTGTCCCAGCTTTCGTCTATTATCTCTATATGGCTGATTCTTAAATCTCTCATTTCAGCCCAGACCAGTCTCTGTGATTTCAGCCTAAAATGTACAACTTCCTAGTGGATAATTTCACTTGGATATTCTAATCTTTCCTTACATATAATATATGTGATGAAAGTTTCTAATTTCTCATTCCATTCTTATTCTTTATTGTTGTCTGAGCCTGGAAAAGTTAGGATAACATTAGTCTCTCTCATAATCATTTGCTCATTTATTCATTCTCTTTCCCACTTCTCAGTACATTTTGTGTATGTGTGTACATATTTAGGTGTGTCATTTCCTTGAGTTTTCTTTTATGATTTTACATGTATGCCACATCAATGAATTGAATACACATATAATTTTGTCTTTTTGTATCTTTTTGGACTGTGTATGCACGTATGCTTCAGTTGTGTCTGACTCTGTGACCCGATGGACTATTGTCCTCTAGGCTCTTCTGTCCATAGGATTCTCCAGACAAGAATACCTGAGGAGGTTGCCATGACTTCCTCCAGGGGATCTTCCCAACCCAAGAATTGAAGCAGTGTCTGTTAGGTCTCCTGAACTGGCAGGCAGATTCTTTACTGCTAACACCACCTGGGAAGCCCCCTTTTTTGGTTGACTTTTACATAAATGTTATCATATCAAGTGTATTCATTTAACATTTATCCAGAGTGTTGGATATCTCTCTAATTCTTTCATTTTATTTGCAAGACAGAATTGTATGCATAAACTAAAACAATTTTGTTCCATTCTAAAATTGTTGGACTTTTGAGTTATTTCTAGTTTATGGCTATCGAAAATAATACTGCAAAGGTTATTTTTGCAAATCTCCTTTGAGGCTGATTTGATGAAAATGTCATTATTGTACGGTCCAAAATGGTAGCCACTAGTCATGTATATCTAAATAACATCTGAAATATAGTTCATGTAACTGAAGAATTGAATTTTTAGTTTGGTTTTATTTAAATTTGAATTTAAATCACCATAGATAAGCCTCTGGCTATTATATTGGATACTGATAGTCTATGGCAAATACCTAGGAGTAGAATTTCTGGTTCATATGGTATATTCAGTTTAGTTCAGTTCAGTTCAGTCACTCAGTTGTGTCCGACTCTTTGTGACCCCATGAACTGCAGGACCCCAGGCCTCCCTGTCCATCACCAACTCCTGGAATTCACTCAAATTCACGTCACTAGAGTCAGTGATGCCATCCAGCCATCTCATCCTCTCTTGTCCCCTTCTCCTCCTGCCCCCAATCCCTCCTAGCACCAGAGTCTTTTCCAATGAGTCAACTCTTTGCATGAGGTAGCCAAAGTACTGGAGTTTCAGTATATTAGTCATCAAATTTTCCACATAATTTTTCCAAAATGGTTGCAAAATTTTCCACAATACTGTGGAAAATTAACATCTTTTCCTGTACTAATGTTGGAAGACTATTACATTTTTCTCAATTCAATCTATAAAATGTTCTTTTTTTTTTTNCTAATCTTTCCTTACATATAATATATGTGATGGAAGTTTCTAATTTCTCATTCCATTCTTATTCTTTATTGTTGTCTGAGCCTGGAAAAGTTAGGATAACATTAGTCTCTCTCATAATCATTTGCTCATTTATTCATTCTCTTTCCCACTTCTCAGTACATTTTGTGTATGTGTGTACATATTTAGGTGTGTCATTTCCTTGAGTTTTCTTTTATGATTTTACATGTATGCCACATCAATGAATTGAATACACATATAATTTTGTCTTTTTGTATCTTTTTGGACTGTGTATGCACGTATGCTTCAGTTGTGTCTGACTCTGTGACCCGATGGACTATTGTCCTCTAGGCTCTTCTGTCCATAGGATTCTCCAGACAAGAATACCTGAGGAGGTTGCCATGACTTCCTCCAGGGGATCTTCCCAACCCAAGAATTGAAGCAGTGTCTGTTAGGTCTCCTGAACTGGCAGGCAGATTCTTTACTGCTAACACCACCTGGGAAGCCCCCTTTTTTGGTTGACTTTTACATAAATGTTATCATATCAAGTGTATTCATTTAACATTTATCCAGAGTGTTGGATATCTCTCTAATTCTTTCATTTTATTTGCAAGACAGAATTGTATGCATAAACTAAAACAATTTTGTTCCATTCTAAAATTGTTGGACTTTTGAGTTATTTCTAGTTTATGGCTATCGAAAATAATACTGCAAAGGTTATTTTTGCAAATCTCCTTTGAGGCTGATTTGATGAAAATGTCATTATTGTACGGTCCAAAATGGTAGCCACTAGTCATGTATATCTAAATAACATCTGAAATATAGTTCATGTAACTGAAGAATTGAATTTTTAGTTTGGTTTTATTTAAATTTGAATTTAAATCACCATAGATAAGCCTCTGGCTATTATATTGGATACTGATAGTCTATGGCAAATACCTAGGAGTAGAATTTCTGGTTCATATGGTATATTCAGTTTAGTTCAGTTCAGTTCAGTCACTCAGTTGTGTCCGACTCTTTGTGACCCCATGAACTGCAGGACCCCAGGCCTCCCTGTCCATCACCAACTCCTGGAATTCACTCAAATTCACGTCACTAGAGTCAGTGATGCCATCCAGCCATCTCATCCTCTCTTGTCCCCTTCTCCTCCTGCCCCCAATCCCTCCTAGCACCAGAGTCTTTTCCAATGAGTCAACTCTTTGCATGAGGTAGCCAAAGTACTGGAGTTTCAGTATATTAGTCATCAAATTTTCCACATAATTTTTCCAAAATGGTTGCAAAATTTTCCACAATACTGTGGAAAATTAACATCTTTTCCTGTACTAATGTTGGAAGACTATTACATTTTTCTCAATTCAATCTATAAAATGTTCTTTTTTTTTTTACATTTTGCTAATTATTAATGAGTTGACTATCTTTTCATATCATTATTAATTTTATTAAATGTGTGTATTTGTGATTGTAAGTTCATATGCATCTGTATGCATGGGTTGGCTGTTAAGTAACTTGCTTATCTTTCTCTTAATTGTATAACTATGTTTCCCCCATAAGGTTGGTGTTCTTATGTATTCTAGAATCAGTTCTTTGGGTTTTTTTGAGGGGAGGGATAACATATGTTACAAATACCATTTTCCTCTTATTTTGAATTCTGTTTCTATTCTTCATATGTGTATTTAGCAAATGAAAATTATTCAAAGTACAAATAAATGCCTATTACATAAATATATATGTATATTGAATTTTCTCAGATCCACCAAAAACTCTTAATTTGTGTAAGTTCCCAGAAGTCCAGCCAATGTCATCTTAATCCATTCTAATTTCCCATTTGAATTGTTTTTTTGTTAATGGATTATCCTCTCTTATTTTCTGTATCTCTCACTCTCTCATTCAACCATCATTCTCTTGCTCTGTAGGACATATACATTAGGCTAATGGAAGCACTTGGGTAAAATTTAAAGCCCATAGAATGAGACTATTGCATCCTGCAAATACAGAGTTACTTTCTTGGCTCTGGGATTTACCAGAATCAAGAAACCCAAGTCTTACTACTCTTGAGCATGCTCATTTATTATATACCAGTGGACCTTGTGTTGCTTCTATTTGCAACTCTCTTTTCCAAATTAATGTGACTCTTCTAAGAGAGAAGGGTTCTTCTAACCCGGAACATCTATTCCATCTGAAAGAATGATGGTCTTAGAGCCCTTGCAATTTAACCACCCTTTAACCTGTTATTGTCCTGTCACAGTTTGGAGTATTGCTCAGTAAATAATTATTCACCTTCTCCCTCTAAGAGTACAGTGTATGTCCTTGGTCACTGATATTGGGTTTGGATATTTGACTTGCTTTGACTGATGCAATATTAATGTATTTTTCAAATTTAGAATCTTTAAATAAATCTACAGTCTAGTTTTGCGTTGTGATAAGATTATGTTCATGGTAGCCACATTCCCTTCAGTATAAAGCCTAGAATGAAACTAACTCTAATCTGCATGCTAAGTCACTTCAGTCATGTACAAATCTTTGCAACCCTATGGATTGTAGCCTGCCAGCTCCTCTCTCCTTGGGATTCTCCAGGCAAGAATACTGGAGTGGATTGACATCTCCTATTCCAGGCAATCTTCCCAACCCAGAGACTGAACCCATGTCTCTCATGTCTCCTTTGGCACGCTGGTTCTTTACCACTAGCACCACCTGGGAAGCCCCATCTAGTGCAAGACAGTTGAACCACAACCTTAAGCAGAGTCACTAGTCAAACTAATGTCAAGCTCAGCTCAAGAGCACAGGTTCCTGAGAGCTCAGTACGATGAAAGAATGAGAAACACTCAAGAAAGTTACAGTGGAGATCAGGAGACCAACATCACTGTAAGGCAAAGGTGCCCAAACTGATCTCAAGTCTGCTTTATTATACTTTTTGAGACTTGTTTGTACGTGTTTACATAAGCATAGCAGGCCAGGTGGTCTTCAGTGATAATCCTGTGCAGTTAACATTTAACATTTTTGTATCCTTGTATCTCTGCCTTTAAGGACAAAGACCCAGTTAATCATTATGTGCCTCCCAGGCACCAAAGATAGGAACAGTTTGTTGATCGCTTTCCATCCCCAGGCAAACATCTTGCTTTGAAGATGTTTTTTGTTTCTTCCTGGATCCCTTCAGGAGCCGCATACTGAGTCATGTCCTCTCAGCAAGATTGTTTAATTCTTTTGCCAGGTCTTTTAGTAGGCCTGTCTCCTACAAACCAACCCTTAGTTAACTGAATCACAGTCCACCTACAGACATATAAGGAAAAGAGTGCATGATTATGTTGTAAGTCACTAAAATTTGGGATGATTTGTTACACACTTTGGCACCAACTGACTAATACTTGCTGCAATGGCTAATATTCTGTTTTAGTCTGACTGGCTATAGCATGTGTGGATTAAATATTATTTCTGGAAGTGTAGGTGAGGCTGTTTTTGAATGAGATTAGCATTTGCATTAGTGACTCAGTAAAATAGATTGCTGTTCCCAATGTAGATGCACACAATTCAATCCTTTCAAGGCCTAAATAGAACAAAAAGCACACTGGAAATTAAACCGTCTGCTCCCCTGATTCTCAGGCCATTAGACTCAGACTGAACAGCACTACTGGCTTTCCTAGGTCTCCAGCTTGCAAATGGCAGATTGTGGGACTTCTCAGTTTCCATAAATGCATGAACCAAACTGTCATCATAAATGTGTGTGTATATATATCTATTATATCTATACAATTTCTGTTTCATTGCTAAATCATATCTGACTCTTTTGTAGTCCCATGGACTATAGCCCACCAAGCTCCTTTGTCCATGGAATTTTTCCAGGCAAGAATACTGGACTGGGTTGCCATTTCCTTCTCCAGGGATTTTCTTGACCTAGGGATTGAACCCACATCTCCTGCTTTGCAGGCATGTTCTGTACGACTGAGTCACCAGGGAAGCCCCATGTGTGTACACACACACACACACACACACACACACACACATATATATATCCTATTGATTTTCTTTCTCTGGAGGACCTTGAGACACCTGTCCTAATTGAAACAGTTACATCTGATAGCTTTAGGTTATCTATTCTCTACATTCTTTTATCAGATACATTTGATTTACTCTTTCACTTTGAATAGTGCCCTCTCTTCTTCTTTGGACCCTTTTTGGTCTGTAAGTTTGTTCATTATATAATGCAAACCCATGAAGATAAAGATTCTTTGATTTTCTTAGTGCTTTAAGGGGAAAAAACAACAACATCAACAACACAAGTTTGTTAGCATACTGCATCAAAAATAGCCTAATTATTTCATAATGTAAAATGTTATGTCAAAGACAGTGCAAATGTTATTAAAACAAATTATAATATTATAATCTGCTTATGTAGGATATTTCTACATAGGGAACACACTTATCTGTCTGAATTTTCACTTAGTGTTGGACTCATTTTTTGTATAGTTTCCTAGTTCATCTTATGAATTTAAAATCTGAGTCTTCAGTAACTTTTATATTCACTGATTGTTGTCTGAGATTTAATACTGAAATTCCCAGTCTTCTCTCCACATATCCATTCAGATATGGTATAAATACTAAATGTAACTATCCCAGTCATGTAAACTAGATAGTCACTAGCTCTGTTATGTGAGAGTTGGACTGTAAAGAAAGCTGGGAACTGAAGAATTGATGCTTTTGAACTGTGGAGTTGGAGAAGACTCTTGAGAGTCCCTTGGATTGCAAGGATCAAAACAGCCAATCCTAAAGGAAATCAATCTTGAATATTCATTGGAAGGACTGATGCTAAAGCTGAAGCTCCAATACTTTGGCCACCTGATATGAAGAACTGACTCATTAGAACAGACCCTGATGCCGGGAAAGACTGAAGGCAGAAAGAGAAGGGATGATAGAGGATGAGATGGTTGGGTGGCTTCACTGCCTCGATGGACATGAGTAAGAGCAAGCTCCGGGAGCTGGTGACTGACAGGGAAGCCTGGCATGCTGCAGTTCCATGGGATCGCAGAGTTGGACACAACTGAGCAACTGACCTGAACCGAACCTTAACTTTAAGAAACAGTCTCTCATTTTTTTGGAAAGGGCTTCTACTAGGGAAATGGTTTTGTTTACTCTCTGAGATCTACCTTTTCCCCTTGTTAGAATTCTCTGAGCCCTAGTAATATTCATTGATTTTGTCATAAATAAAATATCTTCCTCTTTCTTATTTCATATTTCAAAGTTGTTATTTCCAGATATATTGTCCTTGTTCCATTTCTCTTTCTTTTCACATAAGACTATGTGAAGTCCTTCAAGTTCTTGAAGTAGCTTGCTGCCTTCCTCCAGTCTCTGATATTTCTCTTGATTTCTCAGTCACTTTCTAAATCCAAGGTTACTTATGATATTACAGTTCTTTGTTCATGAGAGTTTATAAAGAATTATATTCTACAGTAGAGATTTTGGAAAATATCTTAGAAATAATAGCTGCATAATCTTTGTCAGTTTACTTAACATTTTATGCCTCAGTGCCCTACCTGCTTAATGGAGATAATATTAATATTTGCTTCACAGAGTTCTCCCAGATACTAAAAACTATAGTTCATGTGTTCACTTAGAATAGTCTTAGGACATTTGAAGCATTTATCAAAATTCCTCTATGAATATTATTATACTTATTCAGGTGTTGTAAGGGAAAAAAAAGATTATAATGAAATGAGATACTATAAAACTCTTAGAGGAAAAGATAGGCAGAACACTCCTTGACATAAATTTCAGCAATATCTTTTTCATTATGTCTCCTAGAGGAATGGAAATAAACACAAAAATAAATAAATGGGACCTAATCAAACTCAAAAGCTTTTGCACAGTAAGGGAAGCCAAAAACAGCAAAAAGACAGCTCACAGAATGGGAGAAAATATTTACAAATGATGTGATCAACAAAGGATTAAGCTCCAAAATTTATGAACAGCTCATGTGGCTCAAAAATAAACAAACAAATTAGCAAACAAACCATCCAGTTACTTATGGTATGGGCAGAAGACCTAAACAGACATTTCTCCAAAGACATATAGATCGCCAAGAGGCACATGAAAAGATGCTCAACAATGTTAATTATTAGAAAATGCAAACCATAACTATAAAAGATATCACCTCACACCAGTCAGCATGGCCAGCATCAAAAATTTCTACAAACAATAAATGCTGGAGAGGTACGGTGAAAAGGGAAACTTTTAATACTATTGGTAGAAATGTAAATTGGCACAGCCTCTATAAACAGCAGCATGGATGTTCCTTGAAAATCTAAAAATAAAGCTACCATTTCATCCAGCCACACCATTCCTGGGCATATATCCAGAGAAAAATTGTAATTCAAAATGATATGTGGAACCCAATGTACATTGTAGTCAAGACATGGAAATAGCCTAAGTATCCATTGACTAATGAATGAATAAAGGAGAAATGGTAGTTATATACAATGGAATATTACTCAGCCATTAAAAAGAATGAAATCCTGCCATTTGTAATAATCTAGATGGATCTAGAAACTATCGTACTAAGTGAACTAAATCAGGTAAAGACAAATGTCATATATCGCTAATATGTGGAATCTAAAAAAATTGATACAAGTGAATTTATTTACCAAACAGAAACAGATTCACAGACTTAGAGAATAAATGTATGGTTAACAGGAGGGAGGAGTGGAAGGGAGGGATAGACTGGGAGTCTGGGATTGACATATGCATAGTTCTGTATTTAAAATAGATAACCAATAAGGACCTACTGTGTAGCACAGGGAAATCTGCTCGTTTCTTTGCAATAATTAAAATGGGAAAAGAATTTTAAGATAGATACATGTATATTCATATCTGAATTACTTTCCTCTACACCTAAAACTAACACTTGTTAATCAAGTATACTCCAATATAAAATAAAAATTAAAGAAAATACTTCTCCTGCTGTTCAAGGTCTGTAACCATTTCCAGATACATCTGGCTCTCAAAGCTAAGATTCCAAGAAAAATTTTATTTAAAATAATGGACATACATATTCAGCTATTTTCCTCTAGTTTGTTCCCTGGTATTTTGTAATTTGTAGTACAAATCACTCATTTTTCACTCCTTTTTTTTTTTTTCTTTTTGAGAGATAATTGACAAATAACATTAGTTTATAAGGTACAACATAATAATTCAATATTTATATATATTATAAGATAATCACCCCAAGGAATCTACTTAGTATCATCACCATACATAGTCATAATTTTTTTCCTTTTGAATCATGCTACCTTCTAACTAATAAAATATAAAAGCAAAAAAACAAGATTAACCCTAAGACTTAAATTATTTGCTTTATTATTGCACAGTTCAGCTCAGTTTAGTCACTCAATTGAGCCCAAATCTTTGCAACCCCGTGAATGGCAGCATGCTAAGCCTCCCTGTCCATCATCAACTGCCGGAATTCACACAAACTCATGTGCATTGAGTTGGTGATGCCGTCCAGCCATCTCATAGTCTGTCGTCCCCTTCTTCTCTTGCCCTCAATCCCTCCCAGCATCAGAGTCTTTTCCAATGAGTCAACTCTTCACATGAGGTGGCCAAATGGAGTTTCAGCTTTAGCATCATTCCTTCCAAAGAAATCCCAGGGCAGACCTACTTTAGAATGGACTGGTTGGTTCGCCTTGCAGTCCAAGGGACTCTCAAGAGTCTTCTCCAACACCACAGTTCAAAAGCATCACTTCTTTGGCATTCAGCTTTCTTCACAGTCCAACTCTCATATGCATACATGACCACTGGAAAAACCATAGCCTTGACTAGACCGACTTTTGTTGGCAAAGTAGTATCTCTGCTTTTGAATATGCTATTTAGGTTGGTCATAACTTTCCTTCCAAGGAGTAAGCATCTCTTAATTTTATGGCTGCAATTGCCATCTGTAGTGATTTTGGAGCCCCCCAAAATAAAGTCTGACAATGTTNCTAGACCGACTTTTGTTGGCAAAGTAGTATCTCTGCTTTTGAATATGCTATTTAGGTTGGTCATAACTTTCCTTCCAAGGAGTAAGCATCTCTTAATTTTATGGCTGCAATTGCCATCTGTAGTGATTTTGGAGCCCCCCAAAATAAAGTCTGACAATGTTTCCATCGTTTCCCCATCTATTTCCCATGAAGTGATGGGACCGGATGCCATGATATTCATTTTCTGAATGTTGAGCTTTAAGCCAACTTTTTCACTCTCCTGTTCACTTTTATCAAGAGGTTTTTTAGTTCCTCTTCACTTTCTGCCAAAAGGGTGGTGTCATCTGCGTATCTGAGGTTATTGATATTTCTCCCAGCAATCTTGATTCCAACTTGTGTTTCTTTCAGCTCAGCGTCTCTCATGATGTACTCTGCATATAAGTTAAATAAGCAAGGTGACAATATACAGCCTGACGTACTCCTTTTCCTATTTGAAGCCAGTCTGTTGTTCCATATCCAGTTCTAACTGTTGCTTCCTGGCCTGCATACAGATTTCTCAAGAGGCAAGTCAGGTGGTATGGTATTCTAATCTCTTTCAGAATTTTCCACAGTTTATTGTGATCCACACAGTCAAAGGCTTTGGCATAGTCAATAAAACAGAAATAGATGTTTTCTGGAACTCTCTTGCTTTTTCAATGATCCAGAGGATGTTGGCAATTTGATCTCTGGTTCCTTTGTTTTTTCTAAAACCAGCTTGAACATCTGGAAGTTCATGGTTCACGTATTGCTGAAGCCTGCCTTGGAGAATTTTGAGCATTATTTTACTAGCATGTGAGATGAGTGTAATTGTGCAGTAGTTTGAGCATTCTTTGGCTTTGCCTTTCTTTGGCATTGGAATGAAAACTGACCTTTTCCAGTCCTGTGGCCACTGCTAAGATTTCCAAATTTGCTGGCATATTTAGTGTAGCACTTTCCCAGCATCATCTTTCAGGATTTGAAATAGCTCCACTGGAATTGCATCACCTCCACTAGCTTTGTTTGTAGGGATGCTTCCTAAGGCCCACTTGACTTCACATCTCAGGATGTCTGGCTCTGGGTGAGTGATCACACCATTGTGATTATCTGGGTTGTGAAGAACTTTTTTGTACAGTTCTTATTATTGCACAGACAAGTTTGAATAACCCCTAACCTAAAATGATTTTTAACAAAATAGATCAAAGACCACACATTTTAAATCCTCTTATTCCATGCCTTAATATAGACCATAAGATGTAGCGTGAGTTTGATCTGCATGGTAGATTCATTCCAATTATTTACTATCCAGCTCCTTGATTCATTAAATACTTGATTAGCATTCAGTTTATGGTAGAAGACTTAATGTAATAAAATCCATGGCCTTATATGTTGGTGACCCTATATCCAGTTAAACATACATCCCAGGAAAAATCCTAGATTCTGACCATTCATATTGGTATTGCTTCTAATTATGTGGAAGAATGAGGGGGTGGAAAGAGTATGATTATATTCATTTCAAAATGTCCCTTAATTAAAATGAACTAGACTGAGTTTTTCTGTAACATAGGAAAAATAAGGCTTCCCTTCTGTATTCACCACATTGTATAACAAAATTGTATTTATATAACATATCTTATTATATACTTTACCCTTATACTCTTAGAGATTGGTAAAGTATCTGGCATATAGGAAAGAATCAATAGTTGTGGAGGAATAAATAAATATATTGATGTTAAAATAGTCACAGTTTGCTCAAACTCTCTGTATAAACTAATCAGGTTTTATCTTTTGAATTCCTTTTGTTCAAAATTCATTTTGATTTTTAAAAGTGAGCCAATATATATGCCACTCAAGACTAAATATTTTATTCATGAACAAAGGCTATCACATGTCCCGCTGATAATCACTTAATGTTTAACCTGCTTATATAGGTGAGAGAAACAGTTTGTAATATCTTTTTACAATACTGTGATTTCACATAATTACGACTAAATAGGGACAGCAAGATGGTATATGGTTCAAAAAGTAATAACATATACAAGCATGTAGTTTTTACAGAGCTCCCTTGATTAGGCTATGCCATCATATTAATAAGAAATTCTGAAACAAAATGAAGACTGTTGAATGCATTGGGAGAAACTTTATGACATAAAGTATGTGCAGGTAAAAACATAGAAACACAGCCAAGAATACTTTAATTCTCGTGTACAATGTAAAGAAATTTATTTAGAACTTAACTATTGGCTTTTCTTCAACGTTTGTTCTATTCTTGCCCTACAGGAAATGCTAGCAACATGATTTAGTGGCACTGATGAAAATTGTGGGCATGCTCAGATCAATCAGCAACCTTCTTGTTTTCTTTAACAAAGTTGATGCATGTAAAATAAGCACTCAGGTCTGCTGTCCAAGACTTATCAATANGCTTTTCTTCAACGTTTGTTCTATTCTTGCCCTACAGGAAATGCTAGCAACATGATTTAGTGGCACTGATGAAAATTGTGGGCATGCTCAGATCAATCAGCAACCTTCTTGTTTTCTTTAACAAAGTTGATGCATGTAAAATAAGCACTCAGGTCTGCTGTCCAAGACTTATCAATAGCTTATAAAGTCAAAGGTATGGTTTTTCCAGTAGTCATGTATGGATGTGAGAGTTGGACCATAAAGAAATCTGAGTGTTGAAGAATTGATGCTTTTGAACTGTGGTGTTGGAGAAGACTCTAAAGAGTCCCTTGGACTGTATGAGATCCGAAAAGTCAATCCTAAAGGAAATCAGTCCTAAATATTCATTGGAAGGACTGGTACTGAAGCTGAAGCTCCAATACTTTCGCCGCCTGATGCAAAGAGCTGACTCATTGGAAAAGACTCTGATGCTGGGAAAGATTGAAGGCAGGAGAAGTGGACAGCAGAGGACAAGATGGTTAGATGGCATCACTGACTCAATGGACATGAGTTTGAGCAAGCTCTGGGAGATGGTGAAGAACAGGGAAGTCTGGCATGCTGCAGCTCATGGGGTTCTAAACAATCAGACACAAATGAGCGACTGAACAACAACAAACTCCATGTATTGTATATCCAAGCCATGTATTTCAGCCCACCATTTCTTATTCATTAATCTGATAATCTCATCTCCTCTTTAATGCTTTTGTATCTATCAATAGACTCCAAACCATGTGGAAAAAACTGAAATCCCTAATATCTCAAATATATATACATACATATGTGTGTGTGTGTGTATTTACACCATGGATGTAATGTGTATGTAGTTGTGTGGTATGAATATAGGTGTGTGCATATGCACACAAATATGTGGATTAAATTGATTTTATTATTTATTTATCATTAAAATATCTTCTACACAATTTACAATATCTCCCTTTGGTTTTATAATTTATACTGAGAGCATAAAACTTCAAAGCTCTCAATCCTAAATATGTGTTTATGTGTGTTTTAAATTCTAGAGTATTTTACACTGAATTATACCATGATTGAAATTAAGTTCTTTGATTTCAAAGTTTCTCAGAAGTATCTTATACCTCAATTTTATAAAACTGGAGAGACCAAAGCAAAACCCTGGGTCCTAGAGGAACATTCATGTTTTCTCTGGCAGGTTGTCCATTTTGGTTCTTCTCCTTTGTTTCTCCCGTATCAGTGCTGTTGTCTATGATTGGACCCAATGAGCTTTCAAGTTCTATGGTCTATTCTGATTAGGTATATTTTGCTTTCCCTGTTCTTTCCAGGTAGATCTCTTGTTTCTGATACACTATCAATATCGTGTGCTCAAGTCATTCAGTCATATCTGACTCTTTGTGACTCCATGGACTGTAGTCTGCCAGGCCTCTCTGTTCATGGGATTCTCTAGGCAAGAATATTGTAGTGGATTGCCATTTCTTTCTCCAAGGGATCTTCCTGACCCAAGGATCAAACCCACATTTCTTGCTGCTCCCGCATTACCAGGCAGATTCTTTACTGCTGGTGCTCACTATAAAAATACATTGTACTACTCAGTAGATTAAATATACCAACTGAGACTTTCAGACTGACATAAAATCTAGTCAAATAGTTTCGGTGTGAGGACTAAAATATTGGAAAAAATTGTTCTGCTGCAAATCCTATGTCTAACTAAATAACACAAAGTTGTATCCTTAGCTAAAAATACTTTTCTATCTAAAATGTTGAATTCCTTTATTCTGTTAAGAATCACATGCAAAAGAGAATGATAATACATACATGACATTTTAATGTTTAAACCAAAAAAGTTTATGTCTTTAAAATCTACAGGATCTGTTGATACTTCTAAGGAAGTTGTGGTTTAAGCACTTAGGAAATTTGTAGTTCATTTGATAAATATTTGGGAATTTATATGTATGTTTCTAATTTAAAATAAATTTCTACGTCTACTCTAGATCTTTATTTTTTATGTGGATCATTTTTCTAATGTCCTTATTGAATTTGGTACAATATTACTTCTGGTTTATGTTTTGTTTTTTGGTCCATAAGGCACCCACCCAGGGATAGAACTCACACCTCTTGCCTTGGAAAGTGAAGTCTTAACTACCTGATTACCAGGGAAGCTCCTCTGTTTCCATCTTGGTTCTGTAATATATCATAATATATACCCCAGCAGAAATTTTTATTATCTAGATGGCCTGCAAGACATTTTTTAACTTCTGCACCTCTCCAAAATAGAAATAGTTATAAATATATGGTGGTTCAGTGGTAAAGACTCTGTCTGTCAATGCAGGAGATATAGGTTTGATTTCTGGGTCAGAAAGATCCTCTGGAGGAGGAAATGGCAACCCACTCCAATATTCTTTCTTGGAAAATCCTGTGGACAGAGAAGCCTGGAAAGCTACAGCCCACGGGGTCACAAAGAGTTGACATGACTTAGGGACTGAGCAAGAGGATACATAAGCTTATAACAAGCTACCAAGAGATGTTTAAAAAAATCCATTTCAGTTTTAAACAAAGCTTGTGCTGATTTTTCCTGGAGAGAAAATTTTTAGCACCACCACAAGGTAACCAGACATTGCTATCTTTTAAGTTATGTGACAGTGTTTTGACTTCATGAATTGAAATGCATTGACCATATGGAAAGGTAATGATGGCAAAGGAGTACATCATCTGTTGGCTTATCTGAAAAGATGAAGCATGGATCACTCATGGGATCAAGGGATAAGGAGGCAGGATTTGCCCAGATGGAGAAATTGAACAGCAGTGTAAGGTTCAATGCCAGCCTCTGCCAATGAGTAAGAAAACTGAGAAGGGAGAATTACTCGAGTTGTATGTATTGATATATTAGTTATGGCCACCCCAGGAAGGCAATGCAGCATTGGCTAAGATTGTCTTCACTGTGGCATCTCTTGAAATAGCAACAGTTGAGGATTATCTGCTGAGTGCATACCCAATGGCTGGAGTGAGAGTGAAAGTGAAAGTGAAGTCGCTGAGTCGTGTCCGACTCTTTGCCACCCTTGGATTGTAGCCCACCAAGCTCCTCCATCAATGGGATTCTCCAGGCAAGAATACTGGAGTGGGTTGCCATTTCCTTCTCAAGGGATCTTCCCAACCCAGAGATCGAACCCAGGTCTCCCATATTGCAGGCAGACGCTTTAACCTCTGGACCACCAGGGAAGCCAATAGGAGTTCTGAACAAGAATCTTGATATGCTTCACAATGTTCAGCACAGAGTGTATATAAGATGCTAGCTCCTTATGAAAATCTTAGAGTAGAATTTCCCTTAATACAAATTAACTGTAGATTCCTGAGAAATCATAAGAACACTATCCCTTTGTATATGACACCAAAAATTTTTTGAGTGAAGGTCAACAGTAATTTAAAGTATCAAACATAAAGCAGTATTTATTATTTACAATTTAAAATATTTCAATATAAAGGATACTTAGAGGTTTAAATGATAATAAATGATGTAGATTATCTCCTTACTAATGTTGTTTAGCATTTTAATATATAATTACAAACTCTACTCCAGTAATAACCACTAGGCTTATCATTTTTTATTTTTTTAGACCTATCTTTATATCCATTAAGTATTAAAAAAACTTGTAAATGAGCACAGATGTGCTTTTTCATTGGTAAAATAAGTGGTAGAAAAAATATTCAGATAAGAAGAAATACTTGCGGGATCTTCTGACTAGGAAAGTAAAAGAATTTAATAAACCAAGCAGTTTCTTTAAGAATGGAGTCCTAGGCTTACAACTCAGCTCCTTTTTTTGAACCAATAACAGATGATTTTGTCATCTGATCCTCCCCTAAGGGTATCCTGAAGTTTTTCCTCCATGGATTGCCTAAAGGCAGAAAAAAGAGGCTTCACCAGGTTTGCAGAAGGTTGTATGAATGAGTCTGTGTTCATGTGCACACACATGCTTGCTTGCCAATGAATGTGACAGAATTTGAGGTGAGATATTTTTATTGTGACACATCCCTTGCAGGAGTAAGTTTCCTGGAGAGAAAATTTTCAGCTCCAACTTATCTCTAGCTATTGGAA
Source organism: Neotragus moschatus (assembly GCA_006410615.1). Lineage (NCBI taxonomy): Eukaryota > Metazoa > Chordata > Mammalia > Artiodactyla > Bovidae > Neotragus > Neotragus moschatus. The sequence continues at coordinate 1,122,519 of SJYA01001036.1, read as the reverse complement.
GCTACCAGTAGTTACTCAAAAATTCTCTGATCTGAAAAGCAAATTAGTTTAGGTCAGTTTGTAACGCAAACAAACTAAAAGCAACTCAGATTTTTAACACATTAGGTTAATATTAGAATAGTGAAGAGTTTTTTAACATAAGAATTGATATCAGAATTTCCATTATACACACATGGGCAGAACACTGTCTTCCAATAAGTATTTTAAGAGATAGTTACAGCAAAATTAACCCTTTATTAACAAAAAGTGATTCATGAAAAATAAATGAAGCAGTTTGAGTTTAAACTATAGTTAAAGATTGATGCCATTTGTTATAAAGCACAAGGATAAAAGTGCTTTTGTCTTTCTACTGAATAGAAACACCTATGAAAGAGTTAGCAACAAAATATTAACAGTGTTTATATTTCAGAATGGAGTTACAGCTCTTGTTTTTTATTATTATTATTATTGTTTTTATGCTTTTTACTTAAAACTTTTCTCAGGTGAGAGATATTATTTACATATATATATAAAACTTACTGAACTTGAATGAAAATATGTATTTGAATTTGTTTTATTAATGAACAAATATCTTCGCGCTTTCTGCTGCTGACTTCATTAACATTTTTATAGTTAATAAGGCTTCTTCTGAAGTTTTTCAATTGTTTTGTGAATCAAACTATGTTTATCTTCCAAGGAGAAGGCAATGGAGATCCACTCCAGTACTCTTGCCTGGGAACTCCCATGGATGGAGGAGCCTGGTAGGCTGCAGTTCATGGGGTTGTGAAGAGTCGGACACGACTGAGCGACTTCACTTTCACTTTTCACTTTCATGCATTGGAGAAGGAAATGGCAACCTACTCCAGTGTTCTTGCCTGGAGAATCCCAGGGATGCGGGAGCCTGGTGGGCTGCTGTCTATGGGGTCATACAGAGTTGGACACGACTGAAGTGACTTAGCAGGAGCAGCAGCATCTTCCAAACATCAGATTCACTTTAATCATCTTCCATTCCTTTATATAAACCCCTATTATAAAAGCTGATTAATCACCTATTTATCCTATCCTACCTCCAATTAATATGAAGCTGCAAAATTATTCAAAACATATCAGTCTTCTTCCACTGTTGAAACAATTCCAGAAACGACACATCATTTATGTTGAATTTGAGGATATTTATTTCTGAAGCTCTATTTTTAAAGAAACCATGAAGTTGTTACTTTTTCAGTATATCATACATTTATATTCTAAACTCTATGTTTATTCCTTGAAACTTGTTGTTAAGTCACCAAGTCATGTCCTGAAGACATATTATTAAATACATTACAGAGTTTATAACCCCTCCAACAAAATTGATGTACGAGATCCATGATCCATATAACAAAAAGGGAAGATCACATTGAAAACTTCTGAAGCTCCAAGCTGATAAGTTCTACCAGAAACTTTTCATTGTTCTATTTTTCTAATCTAGCCTCAGATGTGGGGAATGAAGAGTACGAGGGAAGGAACATTTGGAATAAGGAGTAGTGCTCAGTCTACTAAGAAGGCAATATTTACAGTCAAGTGGAACTGGATTGTGTGCAGAAATGTAGACTAGGTGCAAACTGAGGGTTTTTTCTACAAGATTCAAATAGATATATATGCTTTAACTTTTCCATCTTCTTAAACTGTGTTACTAAGGCTATTTTATTTAAACTCCTTGAAACTCAGTTTACTATGATGCAGGAAGTCTCTGTAGATTTTAAATCAAGTACAAACTGAAACTTTGTGAACATCATTTGAAGATTTGTAGCTTTAGGCAAAAATGATTGAATCCACACAAAAGTGAAAACAAGCATAGGAAGTAGAATAAAAATTGAAATAGGAAAAAACAAACCATGTTGCTGACTTGGATCTGATTATAGCTACATTTATGACCTTGAACTAGTTACTTAATGTTTTGGGGCCTCATTTTTCTCAACCTAAAAACTTAGATTTAGCCTAGATGGTTTCTGAAGACATAAAGAGTTTCCAAATGCTAAGATTTATACACTGTTCTTGGAGCACTTTCCCATAATGGCACTTGATATAACAGCAGGTTGCACTACTTGTATGCATCTAGGAGTGTATCTAAACCTTAGCCTTGTGGGTAGGTTAGAATACAAAAGGAATGCTACATTTCCTGCAGAATCATCAGAGTATTAATAAGTCTCTGAATTCTCTGGGCTAGTTTACGTTGATAATATTCATTCTGCTCCTTGCTTCACATTGCTTTTTGCTTTCCTATAAATAGAGCTATTCTTCCTTGTCATGAAGAAGAGATGCAGTTCAATAATATTCCCTTATAATGAATCTCCATGTTGTTCCTTGCTCCAAAAAAAGCAAACCTGAAATTTTGGCCAGAAGATCAAGTTATAAGAAGTGTATGGAATAGATGATAGATGGAAGTTCTATATTTTTTTCCTGTAAACATAAGTATACAATAATGAGAAACTTAGAACTGTCAACAACTTCATTTGTGCACATCTTAAAAACTGGGGTCTCTGTAACTTCTTAAAAGAGCCTTTGAAGTTCTTTCCAGAAACAGAAAAAAACAAGGAACATATAACTATTGTAAGATGAAAGAAGAAGACATGTGAAAATTGCTTAATACATTTTTACATACATATATACATACATTTGTATGTACAGATGTATTATACTAGTTTGTTTCAGATATGAAGTAACAATAATATGTATAGCTTATCTCCCCTGGTGTGAAATTTTTACTATAAAACTGTGCTTAAAAGAAAGAAAATGTTTCAATAAGTAAATGAAAGTTCCAAGGTCAAGAGAAATGCCATGCATTTCAGGTCTAATAGCACCAAAGTAATGTGGTCCACTGGAGAAGGGAATGGGAAACCACTTCAATATTCTTGCCTTGAGACCCCATGAAGAGTATGAAAATGCAAAATGATAGGATACTGAAAGAGCTGCTCCCCAGGTCAGTAGGCACCCAATATGCTACTGGAGATTGGTGGAGAAATAACTCCAGAAAGAATGAAGGGATGGAGTCAAAGCAAAAGCAATACCCAGTTGTGGATGTGACTGCTGATAGAAGCAAGGTCTGATACTGTAAAGAGCAATAATGCATAGGAACATGGAATGTCAGGTCCACGAATCAAGGCAAATTGGAAGTGGTCAAACAAAAGATGGCAAGAGTGAGTGTTGACATTCTAGGAATTAGCGAACTAAAATGGACTGGAATGGGTGAATTTAACTCAGATGACCGTTATAGCTACTCTTGTGGGCAGGAATCCCTTAGAAAAAATGGAGTAGTCATCATGGTCAACAAAAGAGTCTGAAATGCAGTTCTTGGATGCAATCTCAAAAATGACAGAATGATCTCNCTGTCTTATATTTGCCCTTATACCTCTCTTTATTTTTGGCCTTTACTGTGAAATAGATTATTCTGAATAATTTTTCTATCACTTGGATTTTGCTCCATTCAACTACCTTGTATAGCTCATGTTAACCAACTCCCCCAAAGAGATTTGATTGCATAGATAACATAGTTTCTAAATCCATCTTCTTCATAAAGTTTCTGGCTTTCCTTATATGTAATGTAACTTTTGGTCAAATGGCAATCTGTATCACAGTCAGGTCTGAGAAAATCCTTCTGGCCATTAGACTCAAAGCAAGGCAATTCACACCCATGGAACTATGTCTGGGTGCTTGACTCCAAAGGGAGCCATGTGTAGAACAAGTACTCAGAGGGTCATCCACCTTTTAGTAGTGACGCAAAGTCTATTTTTAATAAGGAAAGTATGAATAATTTTAAAATGAATATATGAACAAGTACATGAACATATAAAAAGATGTATATAATACAGATATTAATGTATTGGACATAATGGTGATTGTTGATGACATGTTTTTGGATTTGATAAATTGATAGCAGTATATATTTGATAAATACATGATATACAATAAAGGATAAAAAATNAAGTACTCAGAGGGTCATCCACCTTTTAGTAGTGACGCAAAGTCTATTTTTAATAAGGAAAGTATGAATAAAATTTTAAAATGAATATATGAACAAGTACATGAACATATAAAAAGATGTATATAATACAGATATTTATGTATTGGACATAATGGTGATTGTTGATGACATGTTTTTGGATTTAATAAATTGATAGCAGTATATATTTGATAAATACATGATATACAATAAAGGATAAAAAAAATCAGTGTTATTTTAAAAATCTTTATGTGCTATTTAATTTTCTATGTTCACCTATATCTAATTATCTTTAGCAGCATTCTTGAAAAGTTGAACTTAAGATAATATTTTTTTCCTGAGGGTATGATTTTAATTTCATCCATTTATTAACCTGTTTCAAAAGTCATCATCACATTGATTAGTCACAATGGTGAAATATATGTTGCTTTATGAGCTAAAGGATAATATATTGGTTTTTAAATTAAAGTTTACATTTCTATGAGTAACAGAAAGTATGTCCACAAATACACTGTCAATGACAAAATATATTCTTAGCAATTCCTTATTAGGGAAATGTTGTCTGTATTATTCATCTTCATAAGCTGTATATCCTTCTTTTCTATCTTCCCCAAAACATATTTTAAAACAAGATTAATCACTACAAGTTACTCAATGGAGAAAACCAGCAATAATATTGATCCAACTTTTCAAGAACATTGCCTAAAACTACTGAATCAATTAGAATTTATTTAAGCTTCTTGTTTAAAATGTCCTAGACATTGGTTAGTAAATAGCTTTGTAGTCCTGACTTTGATGTTTTTTCTGTTTTCCATGATAGCAAATGTAGAAATGTTACTTATTTTGTTTGCCTTATTTGTAAATACTTAGAAGCCCAAATGATCACTATATTGGGGGTTATTTTTATAAACCATATGTTAAAGCAGCTGTAATACACTAATAATGACTTCTAATTAAAGTGTAACACTGAATTCAATGGTGTTGTTAATTATGCCACAATAATTTTTTTCACATACACTTATTTTCATGATTAAGACCTACACAGATGACAGATTTAGTTAAAATATATAGTTAATGCCAAAATTGGTAAGCTTCTCAGTTTATAGAACTTGGGCTTAATCTTGGTTCCACTGCTTAATAAGAACTCTGTGTCTTTGGACAATTTGCTTATTATTTTGGTGTCTTTTATTGTTTAGTTGCAAGCCATGTCCAACTCTTTCACTATACCATGGACTATAGCCCACCTTGTCCCTGGAATTTCCTGGGAAAGAATACTGGAGTGGGTTGCCATTTTCTTCTTCAGGGTATCTTCCTGACCCAGTGATAGAACCTGCGTCTCCAGCACTGAGCCACCAGGGAAGCCGCTTTGGTGCTTCTATTTCCTCATAAATAAATGTGAGTAGATGGCTCGAATGGTAAAGAATCTGCCTGAAATACAGATGACCCAGGCTTAATCTCTGGGTTGGGAAGAGCTCCTAGAGAAAGGAATGGCAACCCACTTCAATGTTCTTGCCTGGAGAATTCCATGAACAGAGAAGCCTGGTGGGCTACAGTCCATGGGGTCACAAAGAGTTGGACATGATTGAGCAAGTAACACATAATACATACAATAACAATATTCTTTATGATAATATGTAACAAGCTTTGTGTAATTGTTGATAGCTGTTTAATTAAGGTTAGCTTTTATGGTGTCAGACAAGAGGACTGACACTTGTTCACTCCCAGTACCCAGGCTTCATCCTTGGTTGCCTTTTTCTCTGACCCACAGACTGAAAGTGTCCTCTACTGCTAAGATATAAACAGAGAGAGTATAAAGCTAAAAAGTTGGAATAATGAACATCCATTTGAAGTAGGAAGAGAAGGCCAAAAGAAAAAAAAAAGTAATATGTTTTAACAATGTTTTAGTGTTCACATCAAACTCCCTTCCAGACATCTCTCCCTATTTTGGAGGAAAACCCTTAGGGACTCAGTTACATAGAAAAATCTGTAAGATGTCTTTAGCATGCCTTTATCACTTGTTAGTTTTCCAAAACAAATGGCCAACTGAGAAAAGTACAAATTAATATGTTACAGTTAAGCATAATATGGATCATATGTTCATTGACTCTAATGGTGGGGAGGTAGCAGTTAGCTCAAGCCAGATTGTGGTAGCTTGTAAGGGGTAATTCATAAATACTCAGAAAATCTGTGACCCAGGTTTTGACAGTTATGTTTAAAATTAAATTATGTAGTTATAGCTAAATAAATTATATTCTTAAAGTATTTTAAATTCTTAAAAGTCATAATGTCCCAATTACTACATTTCATTTTCCTCTTATTTGTGCTATTGTATTTACATATCTTGCATTTCTGTAACTGTGTGTTATTATATATCTCTTCCCAACTCTGTGGTAGGCCACATAACATCAAAGTTTAAAATTAGCTATGGTAGCAATATATATACCATGGAAGTCTGTGATACTACTAATCATGACTTGATTTTCTTTCTTTTTTTTTAATTGTCTAAACTTAAGAAGGATGGAGATTGCTAATAATTGAGAATAAAGTTAACAGTGCTGTATCTTTACACATTAACATTATGAAAACTTCCTTGCACAGTAACTGATCAAAAGGGTATATCGCAAGACACCTGGCTTCTTCCTTTTATTCACATCTAATTCTGAAAGGACATCTCTGTACCACAGCTACCTGTAGGGTTGCCTAAAATCTCTGTAGCAAAAGCATCACAGTTCAGCCTATCTTACCAACATCTGCTTCTTTCACTCTTGGAGATGTTGTTCACAAGAGTAACTCCAAATAAACTTACTGTATGCAGATTTCTAAGTCTGTTTCCTGAGAAACTCAATCTAAGAAAGTTGATGTCCTCACTGATTTGATAAAGCAAATTAGAAAATAGGATTTTGTAGCAGACTGGCAAGGGGACCTTAGCATGGATAGTAAGTGGAACATGGATTGTTCCAGGTATTTTGTCTTGGTACAATGTTAAAGCTGTGACTGGAGATGAATTGGGCTGAAATGACAATGTGAAGGGTATGAACTGTTCAGTGTAGCATCTCAGGACATGGAGAGGTATAAGAGAATTAGTGATTATAAGGATCATATAAAAATATGTCTGATATCAAAAGATTCTTTAAAGACAGTAAAAGACTGAAGGTAAATAGTCACCAGTTTATGGCAAAGTTCTGTCTAGTCAAGGCTATGGTTTTCCCAGTAGTAATGAATGGATACGAGAGTTGAACTATAAAGAAAGCTGAGCCCTGAAGAATTGATGCCTTTGAACTGTGGTGTTGGAAAAGACTCTTGAGAGTCTCTTGGACTGCAAAGAGATCCAACTAGTCCATCCTAAAGGAAATCAGTCCTGAATATTCATTGGAAGGACTGATGTTGAAGCTGAAACTCCAATATTTTGGGCACCTGATGCCAAGAACAGACTCATTTGAAAAGACCCTGATTCTAGGAAAGATTGAAGGTGGGAGGAGAAGGGGACAACAGAGGATGAGATGGTTGGATGTCATTATTCATTGGACATGAGATTGAATAAACTCCGGGCTTGGTGATGAACAGGGAGGCCTGGCGTGCTGCAGTGCATGGAGTCACAAAGAGTCAGATACAACTGAGTGACTGAACTGAACTGAACTATGGCAAATTGTNGGGACAACAGAGGATGAGATGGTTGGATGTCATTATTCATTGGACATGAGATTGAATAAACTCCGGGCTTGGTGATGAACAGTGAGGCCCGGCGTGCTGCAGTGCATGGAGTCACAAAGAGTCAGATACAACTGAGTGACTGAACTGAGCTGAACTATGGCAAATTGCGAAAACCAGAGGGACTAACTAACTGGTAGCATATTAATACATAATAATCTCTTTTAACAAGAAGGCACAAGGGAAATAACAAGTGGTCCCAGGATTTATTAAGAAGATAGCAGATTGTCAAAGTTTAAATTCTCAAGTCATTAAATTTCTAATGCCAAGATTAGGTGTTTTACAGAGGCAATGAGAAGTGTACAAGTCGTATTGGGCTTCCCAGATGGCTCCATGGTAAAGAATTTGCCTGCCAATGCAGTAGATGCAGGAGACAAGGGTTTGATCCCTGGGTCCAGAAGATCCCCTGGAGGAGGGCATGGGAACTCACTCCAGTATTCTTGCCTGGAGAATCCCATAGACAGAGGTGCCTTTCAGGCTACAGTCCGTAGCGTCACACAGAGTCAGACATAACTGAGCAACTGAGCATGCACACGCAGAAATGAGTTGTATTAGGGGCCTGAAGATTGATTCAATTACAAATCAGGAATCCTTAGACTTCCAGGAATATTTTGGTTTTACCGACATGGCTAGCACTTCCATGTTAGTTCCTTCTTATGTAAAAACAATATAGAATCTCTATTATAAAATAAAGTATATCCTGCACTATTCCCACCTGCTCTCCTGACTACCAAAGGAGGAACTGGGACTAAAATACAGCAAAATCTGGATAAATAAGTGCTCAGTCTGATGAAAGAAGGAGAGACTCTGTTCTGAAGAAGCTGAAAGAGTTAGACAAAATGCTCTGGATAGAGCTGTGAAACCGCATATAAGATTGGCTCCTGAGGGTTCTTGGAAATAATATAAAATTAGATAAATTCTTTGATATGGAAGCACTTTCTTAGAACACAGGATTTAATACACTGACAAGGATTCTGGGAGATGTTCTAACGTGCTGCTAGGATAACTTTGGGAAGCTTGGAGAAGCAATATTCCATAGTGAAATTGATAATCCACAAATGCATGGCAGATGGTAAAAAAAATGATGATAAGATTCAGAAAAGTGAGAATATTAAAATAAATATACTAATAAAGCTCATCTGCCTATTCCTTTTGATGGGAGGGCCCAGAGAATATTCTATTCAGGAAAGTAATAAGGAATGAAGCACCAAGAAGAGTAGAAACCTTAAATTTTTGTTATACCTTTTGAAATTGTTCAGTGGTTCCTGGATGTCTTTTTTGTTGTTGTTGTTAATTTTCATTTTTCTCTCTTTGCATTTCAGTTTGGGGAGGTTCTACAGACCATTTTTGTGCTCATTGATTCTTATCCTGGTTATCCAGTCTGCTAATATGCACATCAAAGGTATTCTTCATTTCTGTTATGGTATGTTTTATTTCTATCATTTCATTTTTAATTCCTTACTTAGAATCTCTATCTCGTTGCTCACATTACTAGCTTGTTCGTATATATTGTCTACTATTTCCATTATAGCCTTAATATTGATCACAGTTACTTTAAAATTCTTGTCTGATGATTCCAAAATCTGTCATACATGATTTCAATTCTGACACTTACTTTGCTTCTTCAGACTGTGTTTTTTCCTCGTTTAGTATTACTTGTAATTTTTGTTGTTGTTGTTGAAAACCAGTCATGATGTATTGGGTAATCATAATGGAGGTATAAAAAATATACATATACTCTTGTGTGTCTCCACTGTCAATCTTATTCACTATAACACTACTTCACTTCTGGAGAAGGCAATGGCACCCCACTCCAGTACTCTTGCCTGGAAAATCCTATGAGTGGAGGAGCCTGGTAGGCTGCAGTCCATGTGGTCGCAAAGGGTAGGACACAACGGAGCGACTTCACTTTCACTTTTCACTTTCATGCATTGGAGAAGGAAATGGCAACCCACTCCAGTGTTCTTGTCTGGAGAATCCCAGGGAAGGGGGAGCCTGGTGGGCTGCCGTCTCTGGGGTCGCACAGAGTTGAACATGACTGAAGCGACTTAGCAGCAGCAGCAACTACTTCACTTCTAACACTAGATGTGTAAGTTTCTCACACATCAAGCTCATCTGTGACACTGCATTGATACTATACAGTTTAACTCAAACTGATACTATCTACTTGAAGTTAAGACTCAACACAGTTTTACAAAATTTTCGCTGATGAAATAAAATTTTTATATTATGCCCAAATTTAAACATAAAATGTTTCTTTGTGTATTTGGGCCTGTTCCCTCTTCTTTAGAGTATATTGTACATCTGCTTTAATTTGACTTCCTTAGGAGATAACATGGGCTTTCTTGTGGCTCAGTTGGTAATGAATCTGCCTGCAATGCAGGACATGTGGGTTTGATCCCTGGATTGGGACGATCCCCTGGCATAGGAAATGGCAACACACTCCAGTATTCTTGCTTGGAAAATTCCATGGATGGAGGAGCCTGGTGGGCTACAATCCATGGATCACAAGAGTCAGACATCACTTAGAGACTAAACCAAAAACTAGGAGGTTATAGTCCATCTTAATCTTGTAAGGGGCATGAGACACTACTAACTTTGTATTAATATGTTTAGATCTGGATTTTGTAAACTATCAATAATACATCATTTGATGTATAACCTGTTTCAAAAAGATGTAATTGTTTTGACCTCTACTGGCAGTACAGTCCTCAAGAGTTTTCTGAAATACTGTCTCCAGGTAATAATGCCCAGGTCAGCTCACAATCTGGGGATAGGGGAGAAGACCACCTTCTTCTTCTTCATTTGTAAAGGTGTTACAGGAGGGGATGGTAATGTCCCAGGTCTTGGGTGAGTTCCAGGGATGGGGCTGCCAAGTAAGAGTTCTTGGCTTCACACAGGAAAAAATTAAAGAGTGAGCCATAGTAAAGTGGAAGCAGTTTTATTGAGAGAGACACACATTGAATAGGCAAAATGCAGTTTGTCTCAGGAGGAGAGAGTGGCCCTCATATATGGGGTGGTTAATTTTTATTGGCTGGGTGATTTTATATGCTACTGCATTGGAGGATTAATCCAACTATTTCAGGAGAGGGGTAGGGGTTTCCAGAAATTGGGCCATCAACTGCTTTTTGTCCTTTTATGGTCAGACTCAGAGCTATCATGGTGCCTGACGTTTAGCACACAAATTAATGTATTACAATAAGTGTATGAGACTCAAGGTCTAATGGAAGTCAAATCTTGCCACCATCTTGGGAGCAAGTGAGTCCAACCAGCCTATGTTCTCAACAGATATGTCATACTTTTAAAGGTTGTACCCTGTCGCCTTCTCTCCTCTCTCAGCTCAAATACCCAGGAACAATACAAAAATTGCATGGCTATTGTAGAAAGATCTCTTTTGGAAAGAAATGGAGAATAATTAGTAGTAACTGTGCAATATTCAGAAGATTTACTCTAACTTGACCTCCTCTTTGTTTTAGTGCAGCCAGCTGTCCCTTAGTCCTTACTTTTCAAGCCTATGAGTTTTTAAACCAGCTTTTATCTTTCCAATAATCCCTTTCTCTTCTTAAGCTAACCAGGCTTGGTTTTCTTGCATATAATTATGAAAACTGACTGATATAGGAGACTTGTATTCAAAACACTAAAATTATTTATATGCCTTAGTTTATTGAAAGTATAAATCTATTATAATAATACCTTCCTGAAGAAATCATAGGCTATTTTTAAAAAACTTACATTTCTGACAGTGACATTGATCAGGACCCTTTGGGGTTTGGGGCATGGAAGCCTTCCTGTCGCCCACCTTTCTTATTTGTAGGAAATAGACTCCAGCCTCCATGGCCTTTCTTAAAGGCAGTAAGTATTAGTTGATCAGTAATGTCCAACCTATTGGACACTATGGGCCTTTTGAGACCCCATGGACTGTAGCCTGCCAGAATCCCTGTGGATGGGATTCTGTCCACAGGCAAAATTACTGGAGTGAATCGCCAGTTCCTCCTCCAGGGCCCTTAACATGAATCAGATTTCCAAAGGGTAAATCTGAACAATTGCTAATAGGGGAATGGGAAGATGGAGAGACAAGGGAGGATCAGCCAAGAAACAATAGTGTAGTCCTGGGGCAGTGTCCCGGTTCTGCCTCAAGGGATACACATACCAATCTTTGAGCTTTTTACATAACTAAAACCACCAACAAATTGAAGATGTTAGCATTNAACAATTGCTAATAGGGGAATGGGAAGATGGAGAGACAAGGGAGGATCAGCCAAGAAACAATAGTGTAGTCCTGGGGCAGTGTCCCGGTTCTGCCTCAAGGGATACACATACCAATCTTTGAGCTTTTTACATAACTAAAACCACCAACAAATTGAAGATGTTAGCATTCTTCATTCTGGATTTAAGAAACCAGAAAAGCTCTTCAAGAGATCACCACATGAGGCTAGATTAAAGGAGCAAAGGCCCTGCACACACCCTAATCTTATCAGCAAATCCTTCCAGATTGGGACACATATTTTTGAGAGTCACAAGCCTGCTGTGTCCCCCTTTGCCTGGCAAAGCAATGAAGGTTTTCTTTTTCACTTCATCCAAAGCTCTGTCTCTGAGATTCTATTCAGCATCCGTGCACAGAGCCCAAATTTTTGGCATCAATAGGAATAATACAAGTACCAAAAATATAATGTTTATTGAATATATCACAAAGCACTGTGACCTACTAGAAGTTAATTTACAATTTAGATTTTTCATTATTCACTCTTTTCCAATAAGAAAAATTTCAATGCCAAAAAATTAGTTCAGTTCAGTGCAGTCGTTCAGTCGTGTCCGACTCTTTGTGACCCCATGAATCGCAGCACGCCAGGCCTCCTTGTCCATCACCAGCTTCTGGAGTTCACTCAGACTTACGTCCATTGAGTCAGTGATGCCATCAAGCCATCTCATCCTCTGTTGTTCCCTTCTCCTCCTGTCCCCAATCCCTCCCAGCATCAGAGTCTTTTCCAATGAGTCAACTCTTAAAGATTGACTTTTCAATGTATATATAATACAAATATAAAATACCTAATTGATAGGTTCACAAAAAGTAGAAATTAATGAGCAAGGGAAACATTTTGAATAAAAACTTCTGCACATTCTTTAAAATACATTTATTCTGTTAAACTGCTCAATTACTTTGTTGGTTTTTCAGTCTGAGGTATTAAAAATGAAATAAGCAGCCCAAAATGAAGCTACTTGTACAAAATATCACCAAGACTTAATACCTAACTTAACAGCTGTTTCTTCCATTTCCAGGAGTGGAATTGTAAGTCAATCAGTCTGGAATATGCTAGTCATCCCTGGTGAGGTAATCTGCATGATAAGACCTCATGCCCTGTCTCCTAAGGAAAAGTGAGCAGCTTCAACAATCTTCCCATTTCTTTCTCTATTAATCTCCTTGCTTACCCCCCTTTCTATAATAACCTTCAATTTTGTATAGTTCCTGCCAGAGTCTTCTTTTTACTAGTTGGCATCCAGCCTGATTCATGGATTGTTGACTAAAATCAATTAGATCTTCAAATTTACTCAGTTAATTTTGTTTTTTTAAACAGGAGAAACATGAATATGTAAATATATATTAACTATTTAGCTATAAAATAAAGAAATGAGAGTCATGTAATGTCTTTGGGCAATGTTTTTAAAATGAAATATCCATGAGCATTCAGTTCATATTTTTATAAAGTACTATCAATTATAAATTAAAATAATTATTAAAATTATTTACACTAAGGTTTAGGTTTTACATTCAGTTTAAATTTGCCTGTAAGCTGAATTAATTCACTGTAACTGAGATTACTTGAAAATATCTAGGGAGACACTAAGGAACTAATTAAGTCTGTCAGGAAAAAAGTTATTTAAGTAGGTACTCTGCTAAAAGGAAACATTCAATTGTGTAGCAAGTGATCAGTGATTTCTTCTGTTTCTTTATGCACTCTTTCCTGCGTCATCCCCCTTGAGTTTTACGTGCATACATACCCACATCTACATGTGATACAATGTATGCCTAAATTCAAAAGATTATCAAATGAAATTAAATGAAATAAAATCAAATGAAATGGCTATTAAGAAATAGACATTCAATAGATAATGAGATATATAGTTATATGTCACAAATTCATAATTAAAAAAGAATAGGATTCAGAGTTACATAGAAATTAGAATAAAGTTACACAACACAGCAGTTGTGTAATAGGATTGGTGGTCATTTTGATGATCAGAAATTTTTCTATAAATTAAAATTTGCAGGCATAATGAGCCTTTCTACAATTAGTTGAGCTAACTTCTGGGTTAAGAGATCCTCTTTAGAAAAGGTATAAATCTTCACATAATCTTCCTATTGGTGTTCTTATAGGTAGCTCTTAAATTATTATTGTTGTTGGTGACGATGGTGTGTTAATGGGTAGACAAACTTGACAGAGGAATCTATGGGAAAAATAATTATTGGTTTTTGTATATCCAAACTTATAATTTGTGAAAGATCATATATGTTATATATTTTTAACCCCTATATCACAATGTTCAGTCAAAACAATTTACTACAAAAAAAATAAGACTTTAGAATTTTTAAATTCAAGCCAATTTAAAAATTTCATTTCATTTAATTTGCATTGTTTTCCAATCCATCAACATATCTTTCCAGCTCATTACTTTTTTTTTTACAAATTTTCTGATTTTCATTGTTTTTCAAGTTTCACAGTACTAACAATACCCAGTAAGTCTAAGAGTTTATGCCCACCTCAGCTCTAATTTTAGCAAAATTTCCCTCAAGTGATTTTTCTTGACCCTATTTTCTCACTCCTATAAATATATTCAGATACTGCATATCATTAATTGTCTAATTAATTTTTTAACTTTTTAATACAGTGTTCTTGTTATGCCTTTCCAGTGGCTTTCATTGTCAAGAGAACAGTCTCACAATTTTATATTAACCTATCATTACCAATGTAAAATGGATCCAAAAGTTATTACTTATAATCTTGAAATCCAATTGCTGATTATTATTATTTTTTCCTTTTGTGCCTTTATACTATTCTCTTGTTTTGGGATAAGCTAACCCTCAGATCTGTTAATGAAAGTGAAACGGACAGTCACCCAATTGTGCCCTACTCTTTGTGATCCCATGGATTCTACAGTCCATGTAATTCTCTAGGCCAGAATACTGGAGTAGGTAACCTTTCTCTTTGCCAGGGGATCTTCCCAACCTGGGGACTGAGTCCAGGTCTACCCGCATTGCAGGTGAATTATTTACCAGCTGAGCCAAAAGGGAAGCCCAAGAGTACTGGAGTGGGTAGCCTATCCCTTCTCCAGGGAATCTTCCTTACCCAGAAATGGAACCAGGGTCTCCTGCATTGGAGGCAGATTCTTTACCAACTGAGCTACTGGGGAAGCACATGAAATATCTGTTATTGAAATTATACACATTTGACTTGGAGTGATTTAATATAATTTTTCCCTTCTACTTGAAATTTCTCGTGTTTTGTCTTGTCTTGTCTGGGCTTCCCAGGTTTTACTAGTTTGTCTTGTCTGATATTCTTAATCTTCTTGCCTTTTATTGTGATCCCCCTATGTCTTTGTAAATATCTTTGTATAAATCAGTATTTTTCAAAAGCAGTAAAATTTTTCATATCATAGCTGTCAGTTACATATTTGGTGCATGATTATTGAATAAATAAAGAGTCAAGAAGCAACAGAAAAAAATAGCAAAATTAGTAATAGCAATGGTAATTATGTTAGTAAGAAAAATAAGTCAATCCTCCCAGTTGAAATAAAACATTTTTTTTTTCTTTTCTGTGTTCCATTAGCATAGTTCTCTAGTATCTTTAAATGATGCTATCCTTGGTTTCTCTTAAAAGCCATATTTTTTTTCTGACCCTCCAAAATTAAGGATTTCTGTTTCAACTCCTGCCCCCACCCTCACCTTCGCTCAGGCTTTGCAGTAAAACACAATAATAATTGATAAACTCTGGGTCTCACATGGCAAACTTCTCTAAAAGCTGGAACTTTGAACTTTGAAAATACAATGCATTATTGACCTGATTGTCTAATACCCAACAGATTATTTTTTCTAGGGCTTAGTTCCCACATTATCTTTTGATGTTCCTGCAGAAGAGGTGAGTACTTGCAACACCAGCAGCCTAATTAGGAACACTCTTGTCACTAGGGGATAGCGCAGACCTTCTTCATGCTCAATCATCATGTCCTGAAATATACAGGGTGGAGTAATGCATCTTATAAATGCCAATTTATTTAGGTTCTAATCACAGATACTTCATCAACTGACAAAAGAAAAACCTCAGTAGGTACACCACTTCAAAATCTGGGACAACTTACATGTAATTTCAGGAATCAGCAGGGACACACAGCTGGAGAAAAATAAAAATCTTGCTGTAATTGAAAATTGCCTTGCAGCTTGTTTGTGATTAAAATGAAGTTCAGTTTCTTGAAATCTTGTTTAGCAATTAAATCTAGTTTACTTAGGCACTGAAATATTATCTATTGTCCTGGAATGATCAAACTGGTAGAGACGTGTCTTAGTATCAGATGTGACATGAAAATGTGTATTTAGGAAAATGTAGCCAAATTGATCACCACAAGCAGAAGGCTGTCTTTTAAAGCTGCCAGAGAAATAACCAGCTCAGTTAAATTATCCGTCTCAGTTGAAAATTCAGAATTAAATGAGATCATTATATTCACAAGAAAGTTAATAATGACAAAGTTGAGCATCATACCTGGAAATGAACCATCTCAAGGTCATGTGGTCTATACACACACTTCTTTTGTTCAAGCTTTTGTAGTTCACTAAATTCCCTTGTGGATCTGTTATGCTGGTATATGCAAATAAATTTGTGATTAATAAAATCCATTATTTTCAACCAGGCTCCAAATTTCATTGTTTCCCAACAGCTGCTTCAAATAAATAAAACAAAGATAACATTTACAGAGGGAAGGAAATATTTCCTGCACTTCTAGAAAGGCTTCATTCTCAGCAACTAAATAACAAAATGAAATTTATTTGATTCACTTTGCAGCTCTGGGAACCTGCAATCATCCTCCAAATTCTTGGGAATATGGTTTTTGACAGTTTTGTTTTTAATTCATATTTTTTACTGTTGAAAGGCTTACATACATTTTCCTCCACTTTAATCTGTTTCCCATAGAGAATGTAATAAATTCCCCTGCAAATATTTGCATGTCTGTGTATCTCTCTTGGTAGGCGGTTTACACTAAGGCTCTTGCATAGGTTAGATGAGTTCACCTTAGTAGCTACAGCTTCATTATTAACACAGCCTGCAAGGCATAGTTCTAAATGATTTAAAGAGAAATCCTATATAATCCTACCCAAACCTATATGCAGGTCAAGAAGCAACAGTTATAACTGGACATGGAACAACAGACTGGTTCCAAATAGAAAAAGGAGTATGTCACGGCTGTATATTGTCACCTTGCTTATTTAACGTATATGTGGAGTACATCATGAGAAACGCTGGGCTGGAAGAAGCACAAGCTGGAATCAAGATTGCTGGGAGAAATCTCAATAACCTCAGATATGCAGATGACACCACCCTTATGGCAGAAAGTGAAGATGAACTAAAGAGCCTCTTGATGAAAGTGAAAG
>SJYA01001036.1:1015602-1102869 GCA_006410615.1 Neotragus moschatus | reverse complement strand
TATGCCTAGCCGTGACCTCTAAAACTCAGCTTGAAGTGGCTACGGTTGTAATAGGAACAGCATATTCTGACTGGACAAGAACCATCCCAGACCTTCCTGTCTGGTAGAGAGCCTTCACATGGCCATCCTGCCTTTGCTAAGGTGTGTACATTCTTAATTGATCTGATGGAAGTTAAAGATTGATGGACCGCTGGACACATGAATCTGCTGTTGAGCAGAGAGGGTGAATTCATATGTTTTGCTTGAGTTTTTTCCATTAAATTTCTATTCTCAGAGAAACTAAATCATTACGAAAGAGGTCCATCTAGTCAAGGCTATGTTTTTCCAGTGGTCATGTATGGATATGAGAGTTGGACTGTGAGGAAAGCTGAGTGCCGAAGAATTTATGCTTTTGAACTGTGGTGTTGGAGAAGACTCTTGAGAGTCCCTTGGACTGCAAGGAGATCCAATCAGTCCATTCTGAAGGAGATCAGCCCTGGGATTTCTTTGGAGGAAATGATGCTAAAGTTGAAGCTCCAGTTCTTTGGCCACCTCATGCAAAGTGTTGACTCATTGGAAAAGACTCTGATGCTGGGAGGTATTGGGGGCAGGAGGAAAAGAGGACGACAGAGAATGAGATGGCTGGATGGCATCACTGACTTGATGGACGTGAGTATGAGTGAACTCCGGGAGTTGGTGATGGACAGGGAGGGCTGGCGTGCTGCGATTCATGGGTTTGCAAGGAGTTGGATTCAACTGAGTGGCTGAACTAAACTGAACTGAACTGAACTCCAAGTCTACATCACTGAAAGAACATCATCAATGCATTTCAGAAAGAAATAATGGGAATCATTTAGATTGGGTCTTAATAGCATGAATTGGTCTGGTCTTGTTTCACAGAAACTCTGAATCTTTCTCTCTGTCTCCCCAAAGGAAGGTTTCTGTCTGATGTTTGATTATTTTTCTTGATATACTTGATTATAAGTCACAAGAGGCCTAGTCTTGCATCCTGAAATACAACTGCCTGCCTAGGTTTGCTGGGATTCCTGCCTCAAATACTAGTTTTAATGTTTCCATGGAGGAAAAATATAAATATATGAAGCATAAAGATATCTAGGAAATGGACAATTCACAGTGGTGTCTGCCTTTGAAAAAAATGGATATTGAGAGAGAGAAGAATCTTAGGGTTAAAATGTTTGCTACATTTATGTTTCCTCTTTTTAACATAGAAGATATTAGTATGTTCCTATTCACTCTTTCTCTGCTTGATTCATGATAGTTACATCAATATTATAAGGAACTGGATGTTGTGATTTTCAAACCTTTTGCTTCTGCACCCCTTAAAATAATTTTGACAACATAAGTAGCCATAGCACATTTTGAATTGAAATCTAAATATTTTATCATACCTATAGATATTTGTGCACACCATATATACAATTTTATGTGCTTTAAATATATTTTCATCAAATCTTAGAACTGCAGATTTTCTTTTTTAAGATAACAACCATTATAAGCTAATTAGAAAATCCAATTCTTAAGGTCAATGAGTCAAAGAAACCTTAGGTTAGAGAAAAAACTGATTTGATTTTTTATTTCTTAAAAATCTGTTAATGCTTGCTTCTATACTTCATTTCACTTCCTTTGAATTTCTATGATAGAATACTAGATAGGTTCGACAGGAAATTTACTAAGAGTATATTTTGAGGGTGAAATAAGGTGCTGACTCCCTCAATATACCTTGTTTTGCTATTACTTAACTCTCAGTCAGGTACTTTAAACAGTCCTCAAGGTTTTACCACTGCTAGGCTGGCTCTGTAATGATTCAAGATGGAAAAGTTGTCTTAATTTTGTGAAATGAGGGCAGGTAGGTCATGGTAAAAGGAAATAATAGAAAGTAGAGCCAAGAAACCAAAGGTTTTCTTGAAGTAGGAAGTTGAATATCTGAAAAACAATTTCCTAAAAAAAATTATTATGTGTGTTTAATAAAGATTTTAAATATTCACAGNGTTGTCTTAATTTTGTGAAATGAGGGCAGGTAGGTCATGGTAAAAGGAAATAATAGAAAGTAGAGCCAAGAAACCAAAGGTTTTCTTGAAGTAGGAAGTTGAATATCTGAAAAACAATTTCCTAAAAAAAATTATTATGTGTGTTTAATAAAGATTTTAAATATTCACAGGAGTACATACACCCCAGTTTGACTTTGAAGACTCTTTCTTGGAACATCATGTAATCAGATTCCTCCTCTTTCAGATGAGAAAATAAGACTGAAAATCAATGAATTAACTGTGCATTCCTGAAATTGTGTGTCCCTTTATAGTCTGCAAAGCTAGTCCTTGTATTGTTTTCTTCTTGAAATTTTCCTATCTGTCTCTACCACATCATATCATTTATTGTCTATAGAAAAATTGTTTATTTTGTTAAAAACTAAATGGACCACTGTAACTGGAGACTGAGAAAGAGGTACTTGGACTTGTGGGCTCTCAAATATAGGGTTAGACAGTTTGCTTTATATCATTCATGATAATGGAATAAAATCTAGGATAATGTGATCCTCAGGGATATTGAAACATTCACAAGTATATGATTGCTCTCTGTTCACTCTGTCTAGATTAACACTGAACAAAGTGTCTACATTGGATATGCTTTATATATATAGGACTTCCTTGGTGGAGCAGATGGTAAAGAATCTGTATGCAGTGCAGGAGACCTGGGTTCCATCCCTGAACTGAGAAGATCCTCTGGAGAAAGCAATATAATTCTATTTAAATTTTTTAAAGTATGGGATTGGCTATTTTCTCCCTGATTATCTCGTCAAATAGCTGAGGACAGTGGTTTACTTCACGCTGGGAACTCTCCTGTAGTTTGCGCTACGTATGCTTTCTCTGGGCCAATTAAATCTGTATCATTTTGATGTGAATACTGAAAGTGAAAGTTGCTCAGTCGTGTCTGACTCTTTGTGACCACATGGACTATACAGTTCATGGAATTCTCCAGGCCAGAATACTGGAATGGGTAACCTTTCCCTTCTCCAGGGGATCCTTCCAACCCAGGGATCAAACCCAGGTCTCCCACATCGCAGGCAGATTCCTTACCAGCTGAGCCACAAGGGAAGGCTAAGAATACTGGAGTGGATAGCCTATCCCTTCTTCAGAGGATCTTCCCGACCCTTTTGATGTAAAAAACCATAAATAAGAGTACAACAGCTTTCAGTGAGTTCCAGTCCTCTCTCTGAGGAATTATTGAACTTAAGGGTAATTGGGGGAACCATTAAACTTGCAATAGTTTCACAAATGAGGGTGATCTCAGAGATTTCCTGAAATCTACAGGTAGACCCTATAATTTGCTGATTTTTCTGTAACATTGGGTGAAGAAAAGTTCCAGAGGCTCTTTTTATTGAACTAAGTCAGGAATCAACAAATTATGGCCTACAGGTCAAATAAAATCTTTGGGCTGTTTTGGGGTATAAAATTTTATTGCCACAAACCACAGCCATTCATTGAGTGTAAATAATAAATTACTCTAGTAATAATAAATTACCTCAGTGGCTTAGTGGTAAAGAATCCACCTGCAATGCAGAGATGTGGAGACATGGATTTGATCCCTGGGTCAGGAAGATCCACTGGAGGAGGAAATGGCAACCCAGTGCAATATTCTTGCCAAGAAAATCCCATGAACAGAGAAGCCTAGGGGTCTACGGTCCATGGGGTCACAAAAGAGTCGACTGGACTGAACAGCTAAACAATGACAACACAGTGGCTGCTTTTGCATTACAATGACAGTACCATAAGAACAGAGAACTTACAGCTCCCAAAGCCTAAAATATACACCATCTAAATACTTCCATCAGACTTCCCTGTGCTCAAATGGTAAAGAATCTGGCTTCAATGCAGGAGACCAGGGTTTGATCCCTGAGACTGGAAGATTCTTTGGAGAAGGGAATGGCAAACCACTCCAGTATTCTTGTCTGGAGAATCCCATGGTCAGAGAAGCCTGTCAGGCTACTNATCATCAACTCCCGGAGTTCACTCAGACTCACACCCATCAAGTCAGTGATGCCATCCGGCCATCTCATCCTCGATCTTCCCCTTCTCCTCCTGCCCCCAATCCCTCCCAGCATCAGAGTTTTTTCCAATGAGTCAACTTTTCGCATGAGATGGCCAAAGTACCGGAGCTTCAGCTTCAGCAACATTCCTTCCAAAGAAATCCCAGGACTGATCTCCCTCAGAATGGACTGGTTGGATCTCCTTGCAGCCCAAGGGACTCTCAAGAGTCTTCTCTTTATATGTATATACATCTACATATCTACATTTATTTTAATCAATTGCTTATACATCTCAGTTTGTTTTGCTTTTTTACTCTTACATTGTCCTGACATTTGACTATGCTCACCTCTGTATGAGTCACTTCTAAAAACAGAAAGGGAAAGACAAGGATAACAAAAATAAGGTACAAATTTAGGGAGCTTAAATTATTGCTAACATGGAGAAGCACAAAGCGGCAGGAGTAATAACCACATGGCAATACTAAATTTCAACAAAATAGCTAATCACTTCTTTGAGTCAATACCTAGTGCTCATTTATTTTTACTTTTTATCTCTTCAAGACTCAAACTCTCATAGAGTTTTCCTGGGCATAATGGTAAAGGGAATGTGAGTAATTTGTGATACGTGTGAAATAAAGATTGAATGGAGTGAAAGATTTTGACATTCAGGTTGAATAAAAAACTAATTAGACTACATAAATAGGATAGCTATGTTCATGTAACTATAGTTATATATATATATGTATATATATATATATATATTTACTTTTCTCCTTCAAATTTATTTTTATTCTCAATTCAAAGCTGATAGAAATTGATGTGATATAAATCACAGTTGAGCCCCTTACAGTTTCTAGGTTGGAAAACTTCTGAAATATTCTACTACTACACTTTCTCCTTTGTCTTTATTCATAAAGTTTATCCTTTACTTTCAACGTGTGCGTTCTATGTATATTCCCTGGTGGCTCCGACGGTAAAGAATCCCCCTGCAAAGTGGCAGACCTAGGTTTGATCCTTGGGTTGAGAAGACTCCCCTGGAGGAGGGCATGGCAACCCACTCCAGTATTCTTGCCTGGAGAATCCCCATGGACAGAGAAGCCTGGTGCACTATAGTCCATGGGGTCACAAAGAGTTGGACATGACCTAGCGACAAAGCACAGCACAGCACATGCTTATTAACTAAGAAATGCTATGTAAATAACTGTCAAGGAAATCCAAATTAATCCTATATCTGCTCAATATTTGACATTTTCCAGTTCCTCCACAATATTCCAGTTAAGCATATACACAGTGTTAACATTTTTCTCTGTGTTTCAGTGCTCAGACTTCTCTCATTAATCATCTGTACACCTAGAGATCCTGTTCTTTTCTAAAACTCACACCAGGATAATGCTTTAGAGATCTGACAGGCATTAAATGCTTTCCTACCTTGAAAAGAAGAATAAAATGTCTCATAACTAACAAAATTAAGCTTAGAGAGAATATGTTTTAGACAGACTTTGGCTGAGAGACAAAAATCATCAGGTCCAAGTACTCTAGTGACAGACTTCAAGTAAAACAGTAAGTCCTTTTATTTGACTGAGATACTTATCGTAATTTAAATAGATAATGCATGATATCAGACATTTTGGTGTTTAATGTATAATTGGTAGGATTAATAATAGATTTAACAGAAAATTAGCTCATTTATCTCTGGGGTGACATGGGATGCTAAAATTAACTCTAGAAAATAGAAAATACTTTTTGATTTTACTTGAATATATATCAAGTACATCGTTATGGGATGTCATTTCTAAGGAACTCATTTTCATGTGTGTTAACTGTATGAGAAAAGAATACAGAAAACCAGCAAATACACTGTTAAAATTTGTGAAATGGCTCTTTGGCTTATGGATTGAAACATTTACAAGTTTACTGTGTTCCTCATTAGTAAAACATGATTAATTTCTCACTGATTAGCATACTTTGGCTTTTATTTTTTTTTTCTTTTGAAAAACCCAGAAACTATATTAACTTATTGATGGAAAATAATATTTCCCCAAAGTGAATTTTATTGGCACATAACTGTATTTGAAGCTCTCAGTAACTTGTGCCATTTGGTTTATTTTCATGAATTCTTTTATTGTAGCCACATTGCCTCCCATCAACTTTTTTCTTGCATTTACTGATGATCTATCTTACATATCTAAGTATATATTGAGTTGAATCAGCTAATGTAGATTCAAAAATGAATTAAATTATTCTTGTTATCAAGCATAATCAAGGAGGCAGATGTAAAATTTTTGATTATATGATTATGATTATACTGGAAGACAAATACTAAATATTAAGGCAGCACAAATTGAGATTGATTGATAAACTCCAGTTAGAAAGTAGAGAAAGAATTTACAAAAGCAGAGACGTGAAGTGGCTTTTGAAGGATTTTGAAAAAGCTGACTTAAGGAGGCCAGCAGGGATTGGCAGTCGTGCACGAAACCTCAGAAAAGCATAACCACGTGAGTAATTCCAGAAATTGGTATAACTAATGAACTTAATATAGCTTTAACAGTGGACAGAAGTGGCTAAAAATAAGGCTAGGTATGTTAGACTATTGTCAGGTTTGTATTTCAGATAAACAAGTTTAACATTATTTCTTGAGAAATGAGGAGTCACTTTAAAGAAAAAGAATAATATTCATAGATTTCTATTTTAGTGAAATTATCCAAATAAGAGTAAAAATGACTGAGTTGGTGTAGGCAAAACTAGAGGCAGAGAGACAATGTTAGAGTTATTCAGTAGTGTAATGGTAGGAGGATGAGTTGTTTTAATATAGGAATCATGTGTATGATGAGGCTAAAGAATAAATATGAGATATTATAATAAATGTGAAAGGTTATAATCCAAGAGTCAATAGATATTAGTGAATAAACAGAAATGGCAGATAGGAGAAGAAAAACGTTTTCGTTGAAAACTTTGCAAAGGAGAAGTGCTGTATATATTTTTACCTCAGGTAATGGTGGGTCCTTCAGATAAAGATGCATAGTAGTCAGTAAAATATATAGCCTGAGAAGGATGCCAGACTACAAATATAGAATTAATAATCATTAATGCATAGGTAATAGTGAAACTACTGTTAGTAGACGGGTACATGATACCTGTTGCATTCTAATAATAGGATTAGGAAAGTGTTCAAAACTACACTGCAGGAAACATAGTTCACAGAAGTACCTGTTTTGCATTTAATCAGAAATGAGCTTTTGGAGAAAGAGTTTTTAAATGAAACTTATCCTTAACTAAGATAAATTGAATGAGAGGGCAATTAGCTAGAATCTGAGGTAAAAATGTGTTCCTCCAGACACTATTTTTTTTCATCTGTTAGTGAGTACTTTTGGAATGGCGATTTATTGTACAGGGGACCAAAAATTACCCAAGTGGAGGCTGGGTAATTTTCATTAACACTCTTACTCTTTTCATGATTAAAACAAAAGTGTACATATAATAGACATATATCTATAGTATTA
Organism: Neotragus moschatus; assembly: GCA_006410615.1. Classification (NCBI taxonomy): domain Eukaryota; kingdom Metazoa; phylum Chordata; class Mammalia; order Artiodactyla; family Bovidae; genus Neotragus; species Neotragus moschatus. The sequence goes on along the minus strand of SJYA01001036.1, from coordinate 1,095,345 downwards.
CATTTTGGAGAAGCAATGGGATGGAGAAAAATATATCTAAGAAATCAACTGGGATGGGGACAATAATAAAATTTAAGAAACTCTGGTCTCTTAGTGGGTGGCTGCTGCTGCTGCTGCTAAGTTGCTTCAGTTGTGTCCAACTCTGTAACCCCATACATGGCAGCCCACCAGCCTCCCCCATCCCTGGGATTCTCCAGGCAAGAACACTGGAGTAGGTTGCCATTGCCTTCTCCGTTAGTGGGTGAAATCTTCTGCTATTTTATAAAGATATTTCTGTGTGTCACATGTGATTTGTGAACTCTTGAATGTCAGCTCTCATAGCAAATGTGATTTAATGGCCGCGAAAACACAAGGACTGGCAATTTCCCTCTCTTACATTTTTATCCCAGTTTCACAGTCTGACATTTTGACATATTTTGCCCGCACAGCTATTGTGTAGATGAACATCTCTCTGCCGAGTTCATGTCCCTGAGGGAAACTAAGCTTTTCATTTTGAAGAAGCCAGAAACTTAGTGCCAAAACAATTAATGTTACCTGTTGGAAAATCATTAATGACATCGTCATCAAAAGTCACTCCAGTTTTGAGAGCTTCCTTTTTCCTAGGATGCTTTCATTTAGTTTAACATACTTTTCTTTGACATGCTCATCCGAATGAGTTGAATTTTAACTTTTTTAATGTATGCATATTTTGACCTAACTATAAAGAGAGAGAATGTTTTTTAATTGTATGTTAAAATTTGTATCAATTTTTACCACCTATGATATTCTATATAAAGACACAGAGAAGAAATTAGTAATTATACAACTTTTTCCCCTAGTATGATCACATAAATAATGGGTTGTAAACAAGCTTAAAGAAAAAAAAAAATGTATCCCTGGATACGTCTTTGTGGAATAAGCAGGTGGCTTCTCTGCCTAATGTATGCATCAGGCAAGCATATGAGATTTATAATCTAATTCCTCTCAAGCAGAAAGGCCGTTTGGATAGATAAGCTAAGAACAGCCTAAATCCTAGCTGAGGTGGGTGGAAATAGGTTTGCATACTGAATATCTAAATTCTAACAAACAAATTCTTCTAAAACTGAGGTATCTGAAAATAACATTCTGATTTTAAATTGTACCTCTGCTGAATTATTTTATAAACAAATGAACTTACACATTCTTTAAAAAGAATTTTTGAACTCATATTGTGATCGGAATTCTTACTTGACGGACTCTGAGAAAAATCTCTTCCAAAAAAGCCATTTTTATCTTTCAGTCTTTTCTTATGCTCTCACTAAAGATCTAGGTCTGGGGAAAAAATATGAGATTTTCATTTTTAACATGCTATTTTCTCACATGAGGAAAATTTTAACTTAGAAGCCATGATTTACTGCTGGGTAGGTAGTGTCTGCTGAGCTACAAAATTATAGCATAATTATCAATGTTTATCAATTTATTCTAGCTCTTCTCTTTATTGCTCCATCCTTAGGAGAATTTTTCAATGGCATTCTTGACCTATAAATATTTATAACATTTTATCCGGTGCCTTTTTGACCTGACTTTTCCTTCATGTTTGGAGGTAGATAGTAATATTTTTTATTTTTTCTAATTTTTCTTGGCAGAGGAAAAAGTCCCCTCCATCTCAAATTTCCATGGTTCCCCTTTAGCCAGGCTTATGCTTAGCACAGTGACAGCCAATTTTGCCTGCTCAGAAAAGGGAGATGCAGGAGGCCTGCATCTTGTCTTGGCTTGACTCGTCTTTCCAAATCCACTTTTCTCCTCATCAGTCCTGGTCACTGCTAAAGTCTCCTCTTTGCCTGAAAAATCCACGATGCAAGTTGTACAAAATTTTAGGTAGGCCTTATATCAATTTTAAAAAGTAACATTGTGCATGGATTATAATGAATTTCACTTGAATACTGATGCTAGAAAGACTGTTCACTGTGCTGATTTTTTTTTCCTTAAGTGTATATTAATAGAATTATGTTGTAATATTATTAGAAGTTATTATGGAAAATAAAAATAGGAAACAAAGCATAATATCAAAACACTGTCCCTTTACGTATTTCAGTATCCGCTTAATGCAGTTAACATGTTTAAAACATTTTTCTTTAATTGGTAGCAATCTTTGGTGAGGAAGAAAACATGCACTTTTCTCAAAGGGCATACTGTACTTGCCTCATAATATTGCACTATCTGTGTCTTTTATAATCCAGAATAAAGAGCAGATATTCAGAATGCAGAAAGTTCACCTTGAGAGTGAATAGCAGCTAAAGATGAGTAAAGTCACTGAAGGAAAGGACAAAATATATATGAATAGACAACAGCATGTTTTCCCTTGAGGAGAGAAGAAACAGAATATTCACAAAAAAGCAATTACTATGAAAGGTAGTGATGTAGGCAGAAAAAGTGAAAGGAATGTTAATGACTTAAACGGAAAAGGGGCAATGAAAAAAACAAGTCAAAATGTTAAAATTATAAATAAATACATAACTATCTGTAGCATCTGTAGATCATGTCTCTTGAGTGCTCTTGGTTATATGCGTATCTTATCACCTCTGCCTGATTGTATGCTATAGAGAAAATAATCTGTGATAAGTTCATTTAATATTACTGACATCTGTTTAAATACTTAGTGTACAGCTAGGAGCTCAGAAACATAAATGTTGGATAAAAGAAGTTTCATTGTCTAACTGGAGTCTGTTTGGACATCCAGATTCTACAAGTATAAAATGTCTGGGAATGTTTTTTACACCAAGCATCAGTTGTTGCTTAGCAATTCCCTGAACCTAAGAATCCAGCTGAGGTTTACCAAGTTCAGACATCTGAGTCCCAGAGCTTATTGATTAGTCAAATAGGAACAAAAGTATGCCTAACTAGAAAGTTCAGTCTGTAAAACACCCTGTAGCAGAGCCACCCAAATCAGTAGTATTCAAGAAAGTAATTTTAAACCTTGTCATTGTTCAATCTCTCAGTGGAATCTCTTTGAGACTCCATGGACTGTAGCATGCCAGGCTTCCCTATCCTTCACTATCTCTTGGAGTTTGGTTAAACTAATGCCCATCATGTCAACAGTACCATTCTACCATCCAGCCATCTCACCCTCTGTTACTCCCTTTTCCTCCTGCCCTTAATATTTCCCGGTATCAGGAACTTTTCCAGTGAGTCAGCTCTTTGCATCAGCTGGCCAAAGTATTGGAGCTTCAGCTTCAGCATCAGTTCTTCCAATGAATATTCAGGACTGATTTCCTTTAGGATGGACTGGATTGATCTCCTTGCAGTCCAAGGAACTCTGTCTTCTCCAGCACTACTCCTGCTGCTGCTGCTGCTGCTAAGTCGCTTCAGTCGTGTCCGACTCAGTGCAGTCCCATAGATGGCAGCCCACCAGGCTTCCCCGTCCCTGGGATTCTTCAGGCAAGAACACTGGAGTGGGTTGCCATTTCCTTCTCCAATGTATGAAAGTGAAAAGTCAAAGTGAAGTCACTGAGTCATGTCTGACTCCCAGCGACCCCATGGACTGCAGCCCACCAGGCTCCTCCACCCATGGGATTTTCCAGGCAACAGTACTGGAGTGGGGTGCCATTGCCTTCTCCCTCCAGCACTACAGAAAGCATGAATTCTTTGGTGCTCAGCTTTCTTTATGGTCCAATTCTCACATCCATACATGACTATTGGAAAAGTCATATCTTTTATTATACAGAGCTTTGTCAGCAAAGTGATGTCTCTGCTTTTTAGAATGCTGTCTAAGTTTTGCTAATATAATTTTAAAAGCACATCACATTTTTCCATTGTAAAACTAAATGCCTTACTAGGTTGGCTTAACTTCTTAAAATTATTGCTTTTATATTGTGGCCTAATCATCGTGGCTCAGTGGTGAAGAATTTACCTGCAATGCAGGAACCAAAGAGACTTCTGTTCAATCGCTGGGTCAGGAAGATCCCCTGGAGAAGAGCATGGCAACCCTCTCCAGTATCCTTGGCTGGAGAATCCCACAGACAGAGGAACCTGGATGTCTATGAACTGAAGTGGGTTAGCATGCACACAAGCTATTAAGTGCCTTAAGCTAGATTAAACTTTAAACAGGCTTTCTTCCTGNAGTCAAAGTGAAGTCACTGAGTCATGTCTGACTCCCAGCGACCCCATGGACTGCAGCCCACCAGGCTCCTCCACCCATGGGATTTTCCAGGCAACAGTACTGGAGTGGGGTGCCATTGCCTTCTCCCTCTAGCACTACAGAAAGCATGAATTCTTTGGTGCTCAGCTTTCTTTATGGTCCAATTCTCACATCCATACATGACTATTGGAAAAGTCATATCTTTTATTATACAGAGCTTTGTCAGCAAAGTGATGTCTCTGCTTTTTAGAATGCTGTCTAAGTTTTGCTAATATAATTTTAAAAGCACATCACATTTTTCCATTGTAAAACTAAATGCCTTACTAGGTTGGCTTAACTTCTTAAAATTATTGCTTTTATATTGTGGCCTAATCATCGTGGCTCAGTGGTGAAGAATTTACCTGCAATGCAGGAACCAAAGAGACTTCTGTTCAATCGCTGGGTCAGGAAGATCCCCTGGAGAAGAGCATGGCAACCCTCTCCAGTATCCTTGGCTGGAGAATCCCACAGACAGAGGAACCTGGATGTCTATGAACTGAAGTGGGTTAGCATGCACACAAGCTATTAAGTGCCTTAAGCTAGATTAAACTTTAAACAGGCTTTCTTCCTGATTATAGGCCTCTGACTTCTTTCTTAGGACATTTACATTAGAAAGTTTGAAACTGTAAAGCATTTTGCACTGCCTCTTTAAGATGTCACTCCTTTTTGAAAGCCTCTTGCCAATCTACTACCCAGGAATATCTTCCTATTGGACCTGGGAATCGCTTCTTTGGCCATCTAATGCAAAGAGCCAACTCATTGGAAAAGGCCTTGATGCTGGGAAAGATTGAGGGCAAGAGGAGAAGGGGGCAGCAGAGGATAAGATGGTTGAATGACTTCGCTGAATCAATGGACATGGGTTTGAGTAAACTGAGGGATAATGAAGGAAAGAGAATCCTGGCATGCTGCAGTTTATGGGGTTGCAAAGAATCAAACATTGAAGAGGATAGCACCCCTACACCCCAGTGTCTGTGGGTGTGAATTAACAAATGCAATGGCCTCAAAGAAAATATTTCTGTATTCAGGAATAACTTAATCTGTTCCACGTCTCCCATTGATTAACCTTCCCCCTAAAGTTCTCCCATATTTTTCAGTTTCACCTCTGCTTAAAAACCCATAGGTCAGTTGGTAAAGAATCTGCCTGTGATGCAGGGGACCACTGTTTGATTCCTGGATCGGAAAGATTTGCTGGAGAAGTGATAGGCTACCCACTTCAGTATTCTTGGGCTTCCCTTGTGGCTCAACTGGTAAAGAATCACCTGCAATGCGGGATACCTAGAATTGACCCTTGGGTTGGGAAAGTCCCTTGGAGAAGGGAAAGGCTACCCACTCCAGTATTCTGGCCTGGAGAATTCCCTGAACTGCAGTGCATGGGGTCAAAAAGAGTTGGACACAATTGAGAAACTTTCACTTTCAGATCTATCCATATTGCTTCAAATGGCAACATACTAAGTAAAGTAAGTCAGACAGAGAGGGAAAAATATTATATGATACCACTTATATTGAGAATCTAAAAAAAAAATGATACTAATTCCAGTCCCAAAGAAGGGCAATGCCAAAAAATATTCAAACTACCAACAATTGCATTTGTTTCACATGCTAACTAGATAATGCTCAAAATCCTTCAAGCTAGGCGTCAACAGTACATGAAGCAAGAACTACTAGATGTACAAGCTTATCTAGAAAAGGTAAAATAACCAGAGATTAAATTGGCACCATACATTGATCATAGANAACAATTGCACTTGTTTCACATGCTAACTAGATAATGCTCAAAATCCTTCAAGCTAGGCGTCAACAGTACATGAAGCAAGAACTACTAGATGTACAAGCTTATCTAGAAAAGGTAAAATAACCAGAGATTAAATTGGCACCATACATTGATCATAGAAAAAGGAAGATAATTCCAGAAAAGCATTTATTTCTGCTTCACCAGCTATGCTAAAGCTTTTGACTGTGGTGTTGTTGTTGTTCAGTCATTTAGACAAGTATCACTCTTTGTGACCTCATAAACTGCAGCACACCAGTCTTCCCTTTCCTTCACTATTTCCATGAGTTTACTCAAATCTATGTCCATTGATTAAGCGATGTTATCCAACCATGTTATCCTCTGCTGCCCCCTTCTCCTCTTGCCCTTAATCTTTCCCAATATCAGGGTCTTTTCCAATGACTTGGCTTTTTGCATCAGGTGGCCAAAGTATTAGAACTTCATCTTCAGCACCAGTATTTCCGATGAATCACGGCAAACTATGGAAAATTCTTCAAGAGATGGGAATGCCAGACCTCTTACCAGCCTCCAGAGAAATCTGTATGCAGGTCAAGAAGCAACAATTAGAACCAGATATGGATACAGGATACTTGGTGCTGGTGCACTGGGATGACCCAGAGGGATCGTACAGGGAGGGGGGTTCAGGATGGGGAACATGTGTACACCCATGGCAGATTCATGTTGATGTATGGAAAAACCAATACAATATTGTAAAGTAACTAGCCTCCAATTAAAATAAATAAATTTAAATAAAATAAAGTAAAATAAAATGTTACATGAGGGAAAAAAAAAAAAAAAAGAACCAGATATGGAACAGCAGACTAGTCCCAAATCGGGGAAGAAGTACCTCAAAGGTCTATACCGTCACCCTGCTTAATTTGCATGATGCAGAGTACATCATGCAAAATGCCAGGCTGAATGAAACTTGAGCTGGAATCAAGATTACTGGGAGCAATATCAATAAACTCAGAAATGCAGATGACACTCCTTAATGGCAGAAAGTGAAGAGGCACTAAAGAGCCTCATGATGAAGGTGAAAAAGGAGAGTGAAAAAGCTGGCTTAAAACTCAACATTCAGAAAACTAAGATCATGGCATCTGGTCCCATAACTTCATGGCAAATAGATGGGGAAACAATGGAAACAGTGACACATTTTATTTTCTTGGGCTCTAAAATCACTGCAGATGATAACTGCAGCAATGAAATTAAAAGCCACTTGCTCCTTGGAAGAAAAGCTATGATTAAACTAGACGCCATATTACAAAGCAGAGACATCACTTTGCCATCTAATGTCCTTATAGTCGAAGCTATGTTTTTTCAGTAGATATGTACAGCTGTGATAGTTGGACCATAATGAAGGCTGCAGTTCAGTCCCTCAGTCCCGTCCTACTGTTTGCGACCCCATGGACTGCAGCACTCCAGAACTTCCTATCCATCACCAACTCCCAGAGCTTGCTCAGACTCACATCCATTGAGTCAGTGATGTTATCCAACCATCTCATCCTCCGTTGGCCCCTTTTCCTCCTGCCTTCAATATTTCCCAGCATCAAGGTCTTTTCCAATGAGTCAGTTCTTCACATTAAGTGCCCAACGTACTGGAGCTTTAGCTTCAGCATCAGTCCTTCCAATGAATATTCAGGACTGATTTCCTTTAGGATAAACGGATTTGATCTCCTGGCAGTCCAAGGGACTTGCAAGAGTCTTATCCAGAACCACAGTTCAAAAATATCAATTCTTTGGTGCTCAGCTTTCTTTATGGTCCAACTCTCACATCCATACATGACTACTGGAAAAACCACAGCTTTGACTAGAAGGACCTTTGTTGGAAAGTAATGTCTCTGGTTCTTAATATGCTGTCTAGATTGGTCATAGCTTTTCTTCCAAGGAGCAATCAACTTTTAATTTCATGGCTGAAGTCACCATCTGAAGTGATTTAGGAGCCTCTAAAAATAAAGTCTGTCACTGTTTCCATTTTTTCCTAATATATTTGCCATGAAGTGATGGGACCAGATGCCATGATCTTTGTTTTATGAATGCTGAGTTTTAATCCAGTTTCACTCTCCTCTTTCACTTTCATTAGGAGGCTCTTTTGTTCCTCTGCCCTTTCTGCCATAAGGGTGGTGTCATCTGCAGATCTAAGGTGACTGATATTTCTCCCAGCAATCTTGATTCTAGCTTGTGCTTCATCCAGAGTAGCGTTTCACATAATATACTCTGTATTTAAGTTAAATAAGCAGAGTGTCAATATACAGCCTTAATGTACTTCTTTCCCAATTTGGAACCAGTCCATTGTTCCATGTCCAGTTCTAACTGTTGTTTCTTGACCTTCAAGAAAGCTGAGCAGCAGAGAATTGATTCTTTTGAACTGTAGTGCTGGAAGAGACTGGAGAGTCCCTTGGATTGCAAGGAGATCAAACCAGTCAATCCTAAGGGAAATCAATCCTGAATACTCAATGAAAGAACTCATGCTGAACCTGAAACTCCCATAATTTGGCCACCTGATGTGAAGACTCAACTCACTGGAAAAGATCCTGATGCTAGGAAAGATTAAGGGCAGGAAGAGAAGGGGAGAATAGAGCATGTGATGGTTGGATGGCGTCATTGACTCAATGGACATGAATTTGAGCAAACTCCAGGAATGGGGAAGCCTGATATGCTACAGTCCATGGGGTCACAAAGAGTCGGACACAACTGAGTGACTGAACAACAACAATTTGGAATCTATTAACTCTCAAAGAGAACTTAGGAAGTACTTGTCTCTCTCAGATAATATTGAAATTATTTTTTGTACTTGTGGTCAAAGAGTTCTTAGATGTAATCAATTTCTAAAAAGTTTTGACAACCTCCAAAATCATAAGGCTAAACACATTTGAATTAATAGAATGTTTCTAATATAGAACAAAGGTGATTTTTCAGCTACTCAAATAAAGTAGTAGCTGATATAAGTAGTATATTTAGTAGTAGCTGATATAAGTAGTATATTTAGCCATTCCTCTGTGCTTGCACAGCTTCCTGATAATTGCAGGCCCATAGTATAAATATTATCAGTTAAAAATATAAATGGAAACAAGAAAAATAATTTTATTAAACAGGTGTTCACCATTCCATCAATGAATGTTACCTTCCTCACTTAATTTTGCACAATACCCACCATGTTGCTAACAGTGACAGAGACTATTGGAATCAAAAGTTCTGTCTCATTTATGCAGGTGCAAGCTAGATTTCAAATTATGTAGTCATTTGCTTTGTTCTCGGGGAACCTGTTTCTTTAGTAACAGCATTTCACTTTCTATGGTAATTGAGCTTTTTAGAAGCAAACTGCTTCTTCTATTAGGTCTCTTTGAGTAAAATGTCTACAGACTGTATTGAATTTTGTTCCTTTAAACACATTAAAACATTAGCTTACATTTTGTTCATATCCTGTACAAGTACAATTAGCTGAACTCATTAAATAATTCCTATTTAATTGTGGTGCATAAAACTAAAATACTACACTGCAAGAAATATTAATGGTTACCTTTTCAGTTTTTTAAAGGATTAACAGCAATTTTCATCCATCCAATCATTTATTTATTTTAAACACATACATCAAAGATGAAGCATGTCTAAAAGAGTAAAGTAAATCTGATTCTATGCACTTTAGTTAGATGAAATAGCATGTGCAAAGTTAAGAGTAGTAGGAAATAATCCAACAAGTTTGATGAACACCAAGTTCCACAACATTAGAAGTACAACCATAACTGATTCTTTGTACAATGAATGGAATACTGGTGAATACAATTATAAAGTTCTAATACAACAAAAAATAAGATTTGCTATTAAATTGGATCAAATTTTAGTATGTTAAAAGTATACTTCATAATTTTTTCAAAACATTAGTCATCTGTTTTACTTGTATTTCTTTCCTATAATTGCTTCCCTCTCTCTTAGACTGTGGCATTGGAGTTTCTTGAAATGTTTATATTCCATAGATATAAGTGCAAATGTTGCAAAGTTGACTTCAAATCTGTATTAGACACAAGTGTGCTTGTATTTCAATTCTTGTAATTATAAGTGGCCCCTCTCTGAACTATTTTGCTTTCTATGAAACACAACAGAAAGCATCAAATTAGGGGAAAGAGTGGCTCAGGCTGCCCCAAGCAATTAAAAGAATTAAAGAAAATTACTAGTGGATGCATTGTGTACAGCAGGGGCTCTGTGAATGAAGGAATATAACTGCTAGACACACCTGTGCTGATTTGCAATGTGGAATTGAAATTATCATGAGTAAATATAATTACTTAGCAAATTTAATAAATGTTGTTTGGGATCCTGAAAATGATACTTGAATCCACAAATTACATAGTGATAAATGTAGTAGCATACACTCAGTGGTACCTTTACACACAAAAATATGTAGAACTTCCTGGAATGTAGCAGGATGCTGATGGAGAAATAGAGATGATAAATTACTGCAAATATTGTTGCCAAGTCACTCATAGTTAATACCAATGCTCTCATGTTTTCTTGAGTATGTAATTTTGCCAAAATTATTTTTTATATCCAATAGTTTATATATCTAGGTTGTGAATTACAATTTTTTTTGTAATTCTTAGTAAGAAATAGATAAACATTGGTTAACACTAAAAGTGAGTGCCTTAAATAAGTTTTTAATTAACAAATAAAACAGTATTGCTCTTGAGCTGTAATGATTGGCAATAATTGCTTTATGGAATTTAATAGTTATGAAATTAACAGATAAGTAATAAAACAAAGAAATTAAGCTACACTTTCATCATAACTTTAATTTGTGTGCTCTTAAGAATCAAAAAAGTGATTGGTCTTTTACTAAATGATAATTAAGATAAATATTTATATATTCTATCTTTGGTGAACTATGTTGATCCATTGTCATAATTGATAATTGAAATGCAATATAATGTTTTTTATTAATAGGGAATGAAGTATTCTGCAAAATTGCCATATGACACAGGCCTAGTCAAAGAGTAAGTCTTCTATCTTCTATTATAATGCTAATAACCACTAGTCTTCTACTTTAAACCAGTGAAAATGTTAGAAAAAATTCAATAGTTCAAATACACTTAAGCATTTTATCAAAATTGTTTAAAATATTGTATTAGTTTCTAAGGGCTGTTGCAACAAAATAGCACAGACTGGGTGGCCTAAAACAACATAAATTTATTCTCTGACAGTCCTGAGGGCTGAAATCAAGGTTTCTGCTAGACCTGTGGCTCTAGAGAGGAATCCTTCCCTGCACTTCTAGTTATCAGTGCTTACTATCAGTCCTTGGTATTATTTGGCTTGTGGACTCATTGCTCCTATCTCTTATTCCTTTGTCACATAGCCTTCTTCCCTGTGTATCTGTGTTTCTATATCTTCACATTATCTTTCTTCTGTGTATGTTCCTGTGTCTCAAATGCCCTCTTCCTTGGAAATTGATCATATTGGATTTTGTTGCATGAAAGCTATTGATGAATTGCTTCAGTCCTGTCCAACTCTTTGTGACCTTATGGATCATAGCCCATCAGATTCCTCTGTCTATAGGATTTAGGATTCTCCAGGAAAGAATACAGAGTGGATTGACATGCTCTCTTCCAGGAGATCTTCCTAACCCAGGTATCAAACCAAGGTCATTTACTTCTTCTACATTGACAGGTGGGTTCTTTACCAAAAGTGTCCCCTGGGAAGCCAAAAATTATCTAGGAATGAGCCTTTCTAGCACACTGGGATGAAATGGTCATCTCATGTTCCCAAACCAAAGTAAAATTCATGACTGAAGGGGCCCTGCCAACTGAAAATTGGCACTTGCTATATAGCTCTATAAAGATTACGTCAATGGCCTTCAACACCCCCAGAAGGAATTCAAAGTGGAGATCAGGTATGAGGCAACTTGTGCTCTGATAAAAACTGGCAGAATAGGCCTTTAGATAGTTAGATAAATTCAGATTTTATGAACCTAAAATCTTGAGTTTTCCCATATCTGGAAAAGCAGTGAAATCACTAACAGTGACATTTGCACTGAGAAAGGGAATATATTTTAAAGTCAAAATGAAGCAACTGTGGTAAAATCAGGTAACCACTGTGATTGTGACTTCAGACATATTTATTCCTGTATTGTTACTGAGTCCAAGTTTTGTCTGCTCACTGCACAACAGGACAATTAACCCAGAAATGAAATGCTGAGGCTAGGAATACAACTTTGTTTGGAAAGCTGGTTGACTAAGAAGATGGTGGGCTAATGTCTCAGAATAACCATACTGGATTTTGTGACCACCCAAATCATGTATGCTGCTGCTGCTAAGTCGCTTCAGTTGTGTCCAACTCTGTGCGACCCCATAGACAACAACTCACCAGGCTCTCCTGTCCCTGGCATTCTCCAGGCAAGAGTACTGGAATGAGTTGCCATTTCCTTCTCCAAATAGTGTATGACTACATCTTCATTGGTTTGGGTTGCAATAACAAAAATAAAATATACTGGTTTGTTTAAACATTGGACATTTATTTCTCACTGATCTGGAAGCTGAGGAGGCCAAGATGAAGGTACTGGCTGCCTCAGTGTTTGGGGAGAGTCTACTTCTTAATTAATAGACATCTGTCATTTCATTCTGTAACTACATGGCAGAAAGAATGAAAGAGCTCTTTGGGATCTTTTTTTTTAAGGGCACTAATTCCAAAATGAATGTTCTATCCATACAACATAATCCTCTCTCAGAGATTGCACCTCCTATTAACATCATACTGGGAGTTAGGATTTCAACAAATCAGCTTTGGGTGGGGAGACACCAACATTCATAATAGTCATAGTCAGATTGTGGATGGGCATGTTTTTTTAGGGGACACTATCCAACCCAGTAGAAATAGGAAATAAGTCCTTAGCTTGACTTCCCTAGTTGTGTGTGTTTCCTACAATAAACAAAAATCCCACTGAAATATTCATCAACATACAATAGATAATATTTCTCATACTATAGTATAGAAACTGGGAAACTTTTTATGTATGGGGCCTGATAGTAAATATTTTAGGCTTTGCAAGCCAGATCATCTCTGTTATAACTACTAATATCACTTATTGTAGATCAAAAACAGCATAAATAATACATAACTGGATGAGTATAGACCATAGTTTTGACCATTCTTGCTAGAGTATAAAGATATTATTTTATTCAGTGTTAATAGGGTAAATTAAAAAAATACCAAGGAAAATCTGTTCGCTGAAAGCATTGTCCACAGTTTTTCAAAACTCTGTCCTTATTTTTAACACTACTTCAAGACCTAGAAAGCAAAATGCATCTTAAGAATCAGAATCATAGAAAAAAGCAAAGAATCCTAAAATTTAAAATGTGAATGTGGGGTGACTTTTAAAGTTCAGACATGTGGCCTTTCTAAATGCCAGGCCTTGTATAACTTCACAGATTGTACTTTCTTGAAGCTAACTCAGTCTGAAAGTATTTTTGTTATTTCATTATCTCAATACACTGCCTTACCAAATGAGATTTTTTTAAAAACTCAATAAAATTAATTCAAAAATGAATGAAATGAATAATATATTACTTGAAGTGTCTAAAATAGCATTTTGGACATTGATTGATGTACCAATATTGAGACTTTTAGATGAATTTACTAGCATCTTTAATATTATTACCACTGAGAGGTGAGTTTGCCAAATAAAGTTTATCTAAATGGAATTTATTATATAATTAATAATATTATTTTCTAATAATTTTAGTATTATTGCAGTTAGTCAAATATCAATAAATTAGCTGTCACGGAATTATATTTTTAAAGAAATGAAGTTTAAGCTGTGAATGCTGGAAAATCAACATTCAATGAACATTTTGAATTATTGGAAAAAAATCAGTATTGTAGAATTGTTGAAAATCTAATCCATTTAAGTTTGATTAACAGAAGTTAAATTCTGAATATCATGAAATTTTGACATTTTTTTAAATAAGATAACTTGCCCTAGGAATGAATTTAACATTGTCTAGTTGTTATTTTAAATATATACCCTTTGCTACAAAGAAGGATATCTTGAAACTTGTAACAACAACAACAAAAACTTGTACTAAAAAAACAAAACAAAACAGATTTTATAAGAAGAGTCCCAGACCCTTTGAGTCTACCTCATGGCCTGAAAAAAAACTTTACCTGTGGATTATATTAGATTTCTTTCTCTGAATGGTGTGCATCATCCTACCAAGTCTGTGAAGTTACCATATCTTAATGCATCTTTTCAACATTTCTTGTTAGGTTTTTTGATTCACAACAGCCTCTCCATTCCTAACATGCTACTTTAATTTGGGCTTCTAGGTATTTCTTCCTAAAATACTCCTAAAATACTAGACTATTTGGGGGGGGGGTGCTCCAAAATCACTGCAGAAGGTGACTGCAGTCATGAAATTAAATGATGCTTGCTCCTTGGAAGAAAAGCTATAACTAACCTAGACAGCATATTGAAAAGCAAAGACATTACTTTGCTGACAAAGGTCTGTCTTGTCAAAGTTATGGTTTTTCCAGTAGTCATGTATGGATATGACAGTTGGACCATAAACAAGGCTGAGCTCCAGAGAATCGATGCTTTTGAACTGTGGTATTGGAGAAGACTCTTGGGAGTACCTTGGACAGCAAGGAGCTCAANTTGGAAGAAAAGCTATAACTAACCTAGACAGCATATTGAAAAGCAAAGACATTACTTTGCTGACAAAGGTCTGTCTTGTCAAAGTTATGGTTTTTCCAGTAGTCATGTATGGATATGACAGTTGGACCATAAACAAGGCTGAGCTCCAGAGAATCGATGCTTTTGAACTGTGGTATTGGAGAAGACTCTTGGGAGTACCTTGGACAGCAAGGAGCTCAAACCAGTCAAGTCTAAAGGAAATCAGTCCTGAAAATTCACTGGAAGGACTGATGCTGAAGCTGAAACTCCAATACTTTGGCAACCTTATGTGAAGGACTAACTCATTTAAAGACCCTGATTCTGGGAAAGATAGAAGGTGGAAGGAGAAGGGGATGACAGAAGATGAGATGGTTGGATGGCATCATTAACTCAATGGACATGAGTCTGAACAAGCTCTGGGAGTTGGTGATTGACAGGGGAGCCTGACGTCCTGTAGTCCATGGGCTCCCAAATACTCAGATATGACTGAGTGATTGAACTGAAATAAAATGAAAATACTAAATATTCATATATTTTCCTTATAACACTCTGTACCTTTTCCAAATTGTTCTCTGTTTGCTTCTTAGAATACATTTTTAATGCTAAACTTATTACAGAACTCCCCACTTAAAGTCCTTCAGAGACTGTCCTTAGAATATATTTCAAAGTTTTCTTTGGACAGTTTATTGAGGCATAATTGATGAATGAGAAATTGCACATATTAAAAGAATACAGTTTGATGAGTCTTGACATATGTATACATCCCTGAAGCCATCACTACCATCAAGGTAATAAGTCTCTATCCATCTCCTCCAAAGGTTTCTTCTTTCTCTTTTGTGGTTTTGTTTGGTTTTTAGTTTTGCCTTTGTGTCTTTTCATTTGTGGTAAGAAAACTTATAATGAGGTTCCATCTTAACAAAGGCACAATACAGTATCATTAACTATAAGCACAACATTATAACATAGATTCTCAGTTCAGTTCAGTTCAGTTGGTCCCTCAGTCATATATGACTCTTTGCGATCCCATGAATTGGAGCACTCAAGGGCTCCCTGTCCATCACCAACTCCTGGAGTTCACTCAAACTCACGTCCATCGAGTCAGTGATGCCATCAAGNGTTAACTTACTCCAGTATTCTTGCCTGGAGAATCCTATGGACAGAGGAGCCTCATAGGCTATGGTCTATAGGGTCACAAAGAGTCAGACATGACTGAAGTAACTTAGCATGCATGCAGATACATTTTTATATCTGCCAGAAACAGATTACTAATGGAATCTAGTGGGCAGAGGCCAAGGATGATAGTAGATATCCTACAATCTCATAACAAAGAAATATCTGGCCTGAAATGTGAGCTGTGTCAAGGTAGAGAAACCCTAATCTAGATTATAGGAAAAACTCCCTAACTTTATCCCTGCTTCAGGGATTGCTTAAGGAGTGCAAAGAAATCATCGTCATGTCATACCACTACTGACTGAGTTTGGGTTGTCTATGTATTACCCAGGCAAAGATATTTACTTGATTTATTAGTTACCAAATCCAGTGCTTAGGGTTAATAGAGAAATAACATCTGGAGACACGAATTAGATATGAAATAAGTTAAAAGGATATTGTTCAAAATGCANTCATGTCATACCACTACTGACTGAGTTTGGGTTGTCTATGTATTACCCAGGCAAAGATATTTACTTGATTTATTAGTTACCAAATCCAGTGCTTAGGGTTAATAGGGAAATAACATCTGGAGACACGAATTAGATATGAAATAAGTTAAAAGGATATTGTTCAAAATGCAAAGATGGCTAAATTTCCTTGAGAAAAATTTTAAAAGGAAAGGAGAAAGTAAACAATATTTTATATTTAAGATGTGAATGAAGATAGACCAGCCAATAAACACAAAACTGAGAACTATCGGGAAGGTAGAAGGAGAAAAAGTGGTCTTCATAAAGAACGTTATTTCAGTCACTGTCCACCTTCAAGTTGGCTGCTATCCCCAACATATCCTTGCTTCCTATTAGGATGAGTATTAATTAGTATTAATAGCAATTCTACTTAATCCTTAACATGCATTTGTTATTTATCTTAATATTTTTAAGCTTCTGTTCATTCTCATTCTTAGCAACATCTTTAAAGCAAAAGAATCAAAGGGATAACAAGCAAATTCTTTCAAAATGTGAAAATTAGGTGGTTACAGAATAGACGGGAAAAAAAAAANTACTTAATCCTTAACATGCATTTGTTATTTATCTTAATATTTTTAAGCTTCTGTTCATTCTCATTCTTAGCAACATCTTTAAAGCAAAAGAATCAAAGGGATAACAAGCAAATTCTTTCAAAATGTGAAAATTAGGTGGTTACAAAATAGACGGGAAAAAAAAAACATATCAGTGGAAGCAAAATCCTGTTTTACTATTAACCCTCTCTTCACTATCAGTCTACCTCTTGCTGTAGAAAAATTGATGAGGGAACTAAAATGGTACTCTTTCATCAACCAATTCTGGTGTTGTTGTTATTCAGTAGCTAAATCATGTCCAACTCTTTGCAACCCCATGGACTGCAGCATGCCAGACCTCCCTGTCCCTCCCCATCTCCCAAAGTTTCCCCAAGTTCATATCCATTGTATCAGGGATGCTATCCAGCCATCTTATTCTCTGACCCTCTCTTCTCCTTCTGCCACGACTTCTTTAAATTTCTGTCTAGATCAGGACAGAGGGCATCTTTTCTCACAGAAAAACAAAATTGCCTTGGCAGAAGTTGGACTTAAACATTTTTCAAAATGCAGTAGCTTTGGGATTTTAAAATTACCAGATGGTCACATTACACATGCTTATTATTAGTTGGATTTTTAAAAATCTTGAAGTGGCTGTGTTGGATGAACAACATTTCCAATATTTGTCCCAACTTTTCCCAGGTGTGAAGGAAAAGCCTTTATTTGTATTAGATTCTGCCTCCATTAAAACATTGTTTAAATATTTTGACTCCATTGATCTGCTAAAACTATCAAATGATTTACTTAGTAAAATAAATATTCAACTCAGAAAATGAAATAGGCCAATTACTGTGTGTAGTTTCATCCACATAATTAGAAGGCCTTAGATCACCCACTTAAGTGCTCAAACAGAAGTGGACTCTCTTTCACTCTTGTGGTCACATTCTCTTTGTATTGCTGAAGCTGTACAGCATAAATATGGGCATTGAGAGGAAGAAAAAGCGAGAGATGCTAGAAATTTTTAAATTAGGAGAAACAAAAAACTTAGAATTTAAAAAATATTATACTTCTACTTATTTTTTTCCTGTATATCCCTCATTGCATTTATCTAAAGAGTGAGATGATTAAATAACATCACCAAATCAATGGACATGAATTTGAGCAAACTCAGGGAGACAATGTAGAACAGAGGAGTCTTGTATACTACAGTCCATGGAGTTGCAAAGAGTTGGACATGACTGAACAACAACAGGTCACTTTATACAGGTTTATGGCTGAATATGTGAAATGAGAATAAATTAAATATGCTATATATTCATTCACTTATTTGTCACATATTTATTTACCACTTACTATATACAAAGTACTAGCCTTATCACTGTTTACATAGCTGCATTTATAGATATAAACAAAACAAGAAAGCCTTTTTTTTGAGCTGGAAGTCTAGAAAAAGAGATAGAAAATGAAGAACCAATTACACAATTATTTTAATAAAATGTCAATAAATAATATTCGAGAAAATTACTGGTTGCTATAAGAACATATAATACAGGGAAGGACTTAAGTCTAGAGGTTTGGATAAAGTTTTCTCAGGGAAATCATGAATGAATTGAACTTTGAAGATTTGTGACAATACAGTAAATGAGCAAGGGGAAAATNTTTTAATAAAATGTCAATAAATAATATTCGAGAAAATTACTGGTTGCTATAAGAACATATAATACAGGGAAGGACTTAAGTCTAGAGGTTTGGATAAAGTTTTCTCAGGGAAATCATGAATGAATTGAACTTTGAAGATTTGTGACAATACAGTAAATGAGCAAGGGGAAAATTTTCATTCCAGAAATAGGAAAAGACATGACAGAATGTTCTTAGGTAGAAGGAAGCATGAATCATTTGAGGAACAAATGTCATGAAAAATGAAAAATTTGAAATTCCTGACATTGAAAAATGTCAGGAAGAATGTAGAACAGAAAAGGAGCCGAGTTGGAGATTATGTAAAAAATAAAATGAGCAATGGTCAAATCATGTATATCCTTTTAATTCATGATACGATGACAGATTTTATTCGATGTCAATGGAAACTTAAATTTTTGAAACAGGCTCCTGGTGGGAGGAGTTAGTACCTCCACTGTGAACATGCTACTTTGGCTGCAGTATGAAAAGCAAGTTGAAGGAGTGAAGAATGCACTCAGGGAAACNGGAAGAAAAAGCGAGAGATGCTAGAAATTTTAAAATTAGGAGAAACAAAAAACCTAGAATTTAAAAAATATTATACCTCTACTTATTTTTTTTCCTGTATATCCCTCATTGCATTTATCTAAAGAGTGAGATGATTAAATAACATCACCAAATCAATGGACATGAATTTGAGCAAACTTGGGGAGACAATGTAGAACAGAGGAGTCTTGCATGCTACAGTCCATGGAGTTGCAAAGAGTTGGACATGACTGAACAACAACAAGTCACATTATATAGGTTTATGGCTGAATATGTGAAATGAGAATAAATTAAATATGCTATATATTCATTCACTTATTTGTCACATATTTATTGACCACTTACTATATGCAAAGTACTAGCCTTATCACTGTTTACATAGCTGCATTTATAGATATAAACAAGACAAGAAAGCCTTTTTTTTGAGCTGGAAGTCTAGAAAAAGAGATAGAAATTGAAGAACCAATTGCACAATTATTTTAATAAAATGTCAATAAATAATATTTGAGAAAATTACTGGTTGCTATAAGAACATATACTACAGGGAAGGACTTAAGTCTAGAGGTTTGGATAAAGTTTTCTCAGGGAAATCATGAATGAATTGAGCTTTGAAGATTTGTGACAGTACAGTAAATGAGCAAGGGGAAAAATTTCATTCCAGAAATAGGAAAAGACATGACAGAATGTTCTTAGGTAGAAGGAAGCATGAATCATTTGAGGAACAAATGTCATGAAAAATGAAAAATTTGAAATTCCTGACATTGAAAAATGTCAGGAAGAATGTAGGACAGAAAAGGAGCTGAGTTGGAGANGAGCAAGGGGAAAAATTTCATTCCAGAAATAGGAAAAGACATGACAGAATGTTCTTAGGTAGAAGGAAGCATGAATCATTTGAGGAACAAATGTCATGAAAAATGAAAAATTTGAAATTCCTGACATTGAAAAATGTCAGGAAGAATGTAGGACAGAAAAGGAGCTGAGTTGGAGATTATGTAAAAAATAAAATGAGCAATGGTCAAATCATGTATATCCTTTTAATTCATGATAAGATGACAGATTTTATTCCATGTCAATGGAAACTTAAATTTTTGAAACAGGCTCCTGGTGGGAGGAGTTAGTACCTCCATTGTGAACATGCTACTTTGGCTGCAGTATGAAAAGCAAGTTGAAGGAGTGAAGAATGCACTCAGGGAAACAACTAAGAAAGAATGCATTTCCTTAGATAGAGAGTNATGTCAATGGAAACTTAAATTTTTGAAACAGGCTCCTGGTGGGAGGAGTTAGTACCTCCATTGTGAACATGCTACTTTGGCTGCAGTATGAAAAGCAAGTTGAAGGAGTGAAGAATGCACTCAGGGAAACAACTAAGAAAGAATGCATTTCCTTAGATAGAGAGTAGGTAGAAAGTTCTAGGCTGGTGTCAGTGGAGATATGAAAAGTAAAGAAATTTGAATATTAGTATTTAGAGGCCAAAATAGGCAGAACTTGATAATGCATAGAATGTAGGCTGTGATGAAAGAAATGTGGGGGAATTAGGATTTCAGGTTTACAGTTTGATAAAACTAGGTGTTTGGAAGTCCATAAAACGGGGGCAACTTTCACTTTAAAAATTAAATTAAAGAAGGAGCAGATTTGGTATAAACTTTGGGCAGTTTGAATTTGAATTGCCAATTAAATATCCAAACAGATGTGAGCTAGTATGTAGGACAACTTGTGGAATTTAATATGCACTTAGTACATACCAGTGAAAGTAAAAGTGTCAGCAGCTCAGTCCTGTCTGACTCTTGGCAACACCATGGACTGTACCCCATCAACCTCCCCCGTCCATGGGATTTCCCAGGAAAGAATACTGGAGTGGGTTGCCATTCCCTTCTCCAGGAGATTGTTCCAACCCAGGGATCAAACCGAGATCTTCTGCATTGCAGGCAGATTCCTTACCAACTGAGCAAAGGAGCCTGATAGTAAACTAAGAATGAATTCATGAATGAATAAATGAAGAGAACAACATGATATGTGTAAGAGAAGCAGAAAATACTTACTAGACAAAAGTGGGAAATGCACAGAAAAACTGAGTTATTTGCCAAAGGTCATTCAGAAACATCAAGGAAAGAATTAAAATAAAATGGAAAAGAAGCACAAGCTTATATTAAAATATGCTGAGACCGGTAGTTATTTATTTTTAAAACTGAAACACTTTTCTCTGAACTTATAATACATTTGAATTCATTGAAATATTATTCATACACATATCTAAGTCAAATATATAATCTACCAAATTGTTTCTGGCATGTATTTTCCTTTCAGTATTTCTTCAGAACATACTATGAAAATACATGAGATAAATGGGATTTACAAGGAAAGACTTAGCAATTTTTTGGATAAGTAAATCCAATCTTATTTATTTTAATAAATAAATAAGAAATGACCTAATTTAAAAACATGTCACGACTCACTTATTCGTTATATACATAGAGTATATTTTAATAGATCATATACAGAGTGTTTCTTTTATATTTCAATTGCATTTGTAAGCAATGTTGTCTTTTATCCAATATTATGTTCTATTAGTTACATCTTACTTTTATTTAGTTTGTATTATTGAATATTCTAAAGGAGATTATGTTTGGTTTTAAGCTTTTAAATATAGCTATATATATTGGGGGAGATATGTGTGTGTATATATATATATATGTATATCCATTTAAATGAAAGCTTTTCTCCAAGTTTAGAATCAACCATTTCCCTTCATAACTGAATTTACTGGAAACAGGGAGCATGTTGGTAGTACATTTCAATGATTTAAAGTCCTTTAATGGAGGAAAAATTGCATTTTAGCTTTGAGAAATGTTATTTTCATGAATAAAAACATTCTTATATTAATAGATCATGAGGTAGTCATTATGTGGTGCATTTTTAGATTTGAAATTATTTTTGAGTAGAAGACACTGGTTAAATCTAAATCCCCAATTACAATGATGGAGTGAACATCAGAGTTGTTGCATTTGATATCCTTTGATAATTAGGTTGTGTTGAAGAAATATAATTAAAAACAGAAACTTCCAAAATAAAAGCTTCTCCACAAAGAAAGAAGAGAAAGAAAATAAATGAGAATGTGATGTATATCACAAGAAATCTACCAAAGAGATTGCAGAGAGAAACTAGCTGTATCTTTTTATACAGCTAATCATATACTCTCTATTACATAAATAGTAACAAGATAAACAACAACTAGGCCTCAGGTAAGAGACTTGACAACAGCATTTTCCTACCAAGTTCATCCCAAACTCAGTTGGTAATGGTGTGACCAAGTGTGTTAGCTAACTGGTATAATCAAGTGGAAATATAAACATCTTATATCCTTATGGCAAAGTGAATTTCCTAACTTGGAGTGAGGCACCCATTAATGTGAGGTTCCTACCCTTCCATAGAAATCAGATATAGCCGATGTCTTCTTTGATGATTACATCTCAAAGGGATGATTCCCATATTTTGAGAAATTTCATGTGTGGTCAGTCATGTCTGACTCCTTTTGACCCCATGGACCATATAGCCTGCCAGGCTCCTCTGTCCAGGCAAGAATACTGAAGCAAGTTGCCATTTCACCTCCAGAGGATCTTCCTGATCCTAGGGATAGAACTTGTGATTCTGTTATCTCCTGCATTGCAAGATGGATTCTTTACCACTAAGCCACCTGGGAAGCCCTGAGAAAGATATTTCTGGGTCTTAAAGCTGGTAAGACACTTGAAAGTGAAAGTAAAGTCTCTCAATCATGTCCTACTCTTGGGACCCGATGGACTGTAGCCTCCCAGACTCCTCTGTCCATGAAATCCGCCAGGCCAGAACATTGGAGTGGGTAGCCATTCCCTTCTCTGGGTGATCTTCCAGATTCAGGGATCGAGCCCACGTCTCTCTCACTGCAGGTGAATTCTTCACCATTTGAGCCACCATGGAAGGCCAAGAAGGCTAGAGTTGGTAACCTATCCCTTCTTCAGGGGATCTTCCCCACCCAGGAATCCAGGAATCGAACAGGATCTCCTGAATTGCAGGTTTTTTTTTTTTTTTTTTTTAACAACTGAGCTACCAGGGCAAGATGCTTCATTAGCTTTTAAACAGACATGCAAAAAAGCTTATAATTTCAAGTTTTTTTAAGCAAATGCTCTAAGAAGTGTGGTTGAAGGAGTTTCTTCTCTGTTTGCAACATAAAAAATTGTCACCCACTTTTAATTCTTATTCACCTTTACCAACTCCTCCCTGTTTTCCCATAAATGTCAACAATGTTATAATTATGTTTATTGCTGCTTTTACCATTCTCTGGGGGAATTACAGCCATATAAATAGCCAGAAAGTCCCTGCCGCTGCTGCTGCTAAGTCGCTTCAGTCGTGTACGACTCTGTGCGACCCCATAGACGGCAGCCCACGAGGCTCCCCCATCCCTGGGATTCTCTAGGCAAGAACACTGGAGTGGGTTGCCATTTCCTTCTCCAATGCAGGAAAGTGAAATGTGAAAGTGAAGATGCGCAGTTGTATCCAACTCCTAGCAACCCCATGGACTGCAGCCCACCAGGCTCCTCCATCCATGGAATTTTCCAGGCAAGAGTACTGGAGTGGGGTGCCATTGCCTTCTCTGAGAAAGTCCCTAGTGAAACATAAAGCAAAGTAATTGTCAAAATTGTGATGGAATAGCAGAATTACTGATTTTTTGGAAGTCATTACATTATTTGTCTTTAGGAAATAACCTTTGACTACATAATACCATTGGCAAAATGTTAAATACAATTCTTAGTAAATCTGGATCCTGATAGTCTAAATTTTTAGTGAAGGTTTTATTGCAAGTCATAATAAATTTTCCCTGAGTTTTAGAGAATCATATAAGTACCATAACATGTATATGACTCTAGGCCCTTTACTAATTATTCTATCTTCACCAATAATTTTCGCTAGATATGAAAAACAATGACATTCATGGCTATCATCTAGTATAGAAATCTTATTATCAAGCAGACATTGAAAGGTAGAGAATGGAATTCTAGTGTTTACTATACATAAGTCTTGAAAACAAATCCATGCTGTGGGCCTTTCATTGGGTCTGAATTGATAGCTATACTATTGTAGAAGTTAACTAAATATCCTTGAATAATGGGGATTAATATTTATTTATCAACTTAAACTGTGACTGGAGAGAAATTGNCATTGAAAGGTAGAGAATGGAATTCTAGTGTTTACTATACATAAGTCTTGAGAACAAATCCATGCTGTGGGCCTTTCTTTAGGTCTGAATTGATAGCTATACTATTGTAAAAGTTAACTAAATATCCTTGAATAATGGGGATTAATATTTATTTATCAACTTATACTGTGACTGGAGAGAAATTGCATCTTGAAATTAATCATGTAACATTAGACCTGTCTTTTGCAGTTAATATAATTCCAGATTTCTGTTTTT
This sequence comes from Neotragus moschatus, assembly GCA_006410615.1. Taxonomy (NCBI): domain Eukaryota; kingdom Metazoa; phylum Chordata; class Mammalia; order Artiodactyla; family Bovidae; genus Neotragus; species Neotragus moschatus. Next base: position 1,070,917 of record SJYA01001036.1, on the reverse strand, counting down.
CTATTAATTAGAATTTTTGCATCATTTTCCCAATCAAACTGGTTATTCACATTTCTGGATTGAGTACCTAGAGGCATATTAGTTACTTTTACTTCATTATCAAAAATTACTAATGCAGATTGTCTCTATTTTACTCTGTCATACTTACACTGGCAGGACAGCTTAGAGCTGATGGGAAATGAGGTTGTGGGAATCGGGGAGGGGGAGAGAAAGAAAATGAAAGAAACTGGAAGGACAAAAATAAAACAAAATGTAATGAATAATTTTTATTTGCTAGTAAACTGTGATCCTTAAAGTAAACAAAATAAGCTCACTATGACTACAACAGCAAGACAGTCTAAGAGAAAAGTAGTATTCTTTCTAGAACACTTGTTTTCATTCAAGTTCAGTACTCGTATCAGTTACTTTTAAAGTTTCACATCCTTTGTGGGAACCACAGTTCAGTCCTGTGGTGCTGACTTCACATGGGAAGCATAATCTGTCTGAGTTTCTGTTAGCTCTGAGAACTGAGTGGATGATCAGTAACATTTGAAAGGGCTTTTCCCAACAGAGTGACTGTCTTTCTTACAGAACACCTATGTGTAGATGAAATAACCCTTTCCATAGGGACAGGTCTTATGGATACTTATGGCTTTAAGGCTCAGGATTTCTAGGGAAGAAAGAGGCCCTTTTAAGTATTGAATATGATTGTGATTATGAGAGGATTCACTAAAATCCAATAGAGGGCATAATCTCAAACTTGAATTCACGGGGCCTGCCAAACGTACATTCAAAGAGAGAGATTCTGTGTTTGTGTTCAGGGATCATTCTAGCAAAGCTAATGGTAAAACTCTGGGCCATTTCAATCAGTCAGACAGATGAATCTTAGCCAATGAACTTTTTAAAAACTTTGATTCCACCATTCTACTTCTCTAGAGAACCAATAGACTTATGGAAATGTATTTAAATATAACTTTTAGAAATCTGCAAACATTTGCATAATTCCTAGACAACAGTAGAAATAACATGACTTTCATTATCAGATTCAAATGCTCTGTGTGCTCCTGTGGGGCCCTCACAGGCCCAAAAGCCTTTTGGTGTCCCCTGTTTATTGTTCGTAGGACAGTCTATCAGCCTCCTAGACCTTCCCTGAGTGCCAAAGGGAAGGATTCAAATACTGATTAAGAGAGTAAAGGAATGAGGAAAAAAACAGTAGTGCAATGATTGGGAGCTTTGTCCAGTTCCTCCTCAAGGAATGTGCATAACAATTTGATACATATCTCTGAGCTCTTCCACAGGAACTGAGGCGCTGACAAAGGTGGAGGACAACTTCAGGCCGAATGAACATAATCACTAGACCCGATACTCATCAGAACAAGAAGGCTGATGATTGATATTCTGGGACTATCTCTGCTACCTCACCACCAACCAATCAGAGGAGGGTTACACACCTTGCAGCCCTATGCTCAAAACCCAGATTTTGCCTATAAAAACTTCTTTTATGAAACCCATGGAGAATTTGGACCTTTTGTACATGAGTCCCCTGTTCTTCTTGCCATAAAACTTTCTCTGCTCCAAACTTCCATGTTTGGTTTGTTTGGCCTGTTCTGAGCACACAAACTTGGGTTTGATGACAATATTCTAAAGTGAAAATTTTAGCTATTAGAGGAATCTTTACTACTGACTGAACATTGGTTTTCCTGTTTTGTTTTGAAATAGGGAAAGTATTCATATAATCCAAACATTGTTTTCTTGGGCTCCAAAATCACTGCAGATGGTGACTTCAGCCATGAAATTAAAAAGATGCTTGCTCCTTGGAAGAAAAGCTATGACCAACCTAGATAGCATATTCAAAAGCAGAGACATTCCTTTACTGACAAAGGCCCATCTAGTTAAAGCTATGGATTTTCCAATAGTCATGTATGGATGTGACACTTGGACCATAAAGAAAGCTGAGCACTGAAGAATTGAGGCCTTTGAACTGTAGTGTTGGAGAAGACTCTTGAGAGTCACTTGGACTGCAAGGAGATCAATTCAGTCCACTCTAAAGGAAATCAATCCTGAATATTCAATGGAAGGACTGATGCTGAAGCTGAAGCTAGAATACTTTGGCTACCTGATGCAAAGAGCTGGCTCATTAGAAAAGACTCTGATGTTTGAAAGATTGAAGACAGGAGAAGGGGACAGCAGAGGATGAGATTGCTGGATAATATCACCAACTCAATAGACATGAGTTTGAGGAAGCTCCAAGAGATGGTGAAGGACAGGAAACCTGGAGTGCTGCAGTCCATGGGATCGCAAAGATTCAGACACAACCGAGCAACTGAACTGAAATAAAATTTCTTATTTTTACGTGTGTTAATTATATGGGATCCACATGCCACCAGGTTCCTGGTGAAGTTGGTCAGAGAGAACTTCTTGTTCTTATCTTGTTCTTGTTCTTCTCTTGTTCTTATCATGGAAGTAGCCTAGAAAGAATTTTACTGAAAGACATCTCTTTAATGTGTTTTGAAATTTTTTATTTTGTAGGCAGTCACAGTAAAAGTCTTAGTGACTTAAAAACACATCTTTTATTCAGATTGTTTTGTTGATGACACAACACTAATCAAGCTGTAATACCGGAATTGTTTTTTAGATAATGCCTATAGTCCAGTCAAATTTCTTCTAGCCCCTTTTATAATGCATTTGCCTTTTTTTTTAAATTAAGCATATTTTTGAAAAATGGAAATAACTATCTTATTGTAATAAAAATAACTAACTCAGCTAGTAAAGAATCCGCTTGCAATGCAGGAGACACCAGTTCAATTCTTGGGTTGGGAAGAAGGGATATGGTACTCACTCTAGTATTCTTGGGCTTCCCTGGTGGCTCAGCTTGTAAAGAATTTGTCTGTAATGTGGGAGACCTGAGTTCGATTCCTGTGTTGAAAAGATCCCCTGGGGGAGGGCACGGCAACCCACTCCAGTATTCTTGCCTGGAGAAGACCCATGGCAGAGGAGCCTCCTGTGCTACATACAGCCCATGGAGTATCAGAGTCCAACACAACTAAGCATGCTATGTTTTAACAACAGCTTTTACAGTTTCTGTGCAAAGTAAACATTGTTAAATATGTAAAATCAGAGCATCAGATAAAGGTCAAAGTTTAGAATATCCAAATGTTAAAATTCCCCAAATTTNAAAAGATGCTTGCTCCTTGGAAGAAAAGCTATGACCAACCTAGATAGCATATTCAAAAGCAGAGACATTACTTTACTGACAAAGGCCCATCTAGTTAAAGCTATGGATTTTCCAATAGTCATGTATGGATGTGAGACTTGGACCATAAAGAAAGCTGAGCACTGAAGAATTGAGGCCTTTGAACTGTAGTGTTGGAGAAGACTCTTGAGAGTCACTTGGACTGCAAGGAGATCAATTCAGTCCACTCTAAAGGAAATCAATCCTGAATATTCAATGGAAGGACTGATGCTGAAGCTGAAGCTAGAATACTTTGGCTACCTGATGCAAAGAGCTGGCTCATTAGAAAAGACTCTGATGTTTGAAAGACTGAAGACAGGAGAAGGGGACAGCAGAGGATGAGATTGCTGGATAATATCACCAACTCAATAGACATGAGTTTGAGGAAGCTCCAAGAGATGGTGAAGGACAGGAAACCTGGAGTGCTGCAGTCCATGGGATCGCAAAGATTCAGACACAACCGAGCAACTGAACTGAAATAAAATTTCTTATTTTTACGTGTGTTAATTATATGGGATCCACATGCCACCAGGTTCCTGGTGAAGTTGGTCAGAGAGAACTTCTTGTTCTTATCTTGTTCTTGTTCTTCTCTTGTTCTTATCATGGAAGTAGCCTAGAAAGAATTTTACTGAAAGACATCTCTTTAATGTGTTTTGAAATTTTTTTATTTTTTAGGCAGTCACAGTAAAAGTCTTAGTGACTTAAAAACACATCTTTTATTCAGATTGTTTTGTTGATGACACAACACTAATCAAGCTGTAATACCGGAATTGTTTTTTAGATAATGCCTATAGTCCAGTCAAATTTCTTCTAGCCCCTTTTATAATGCATTTGCCTTTTTTTTTAAATTAAGCATATTTTTGAAAAATGGAAATAACTATCTTATTGTAATAAAAATAACTAACTCAGCTAGTAAAGAATCTGATTGCAATGCAAGAGACACCAGTTCAATTCTTGGGTTGGGAAGAAGGGATATGGTACTCACTCTAGTATTTTGGGCTTCCCTGGTGGCTCAGCTGGTAAAGAATTTGTCTGTAATGTGGGAGACCTGAGTTTGATTCCTGTGTTGAAAAGATCCCCTGGGGGAGGGCATGGCAACCCACTCCAGTATTCTTGCCTGGAGAAGACCCATGGCAGAGGAGCCTCCTGTGCTACATACAGCCCATGGAGTATCAGAGTCCAACACAACTAAGCATGATATGTTTTAACAACAGATTTTACAGTTTCTGTGCAAAGTAAACATTGTTAAATATGTAAAATCAGAGCATCAGATAAAGGTCAAAGTTTAGAATACCCAAATGTTAAAATTCCCCAAATTTGGAATCCTCCAATTGGGAAAAAGTTCAGTTCAGTCACCTTTCACTCTTCTCTGGGAGAAAGTTCCTATTGAACTAAGAGAAAGGTGGTAGTCAATTTTAGGTTTCAAAAGCCTCTTCAAATTCTTGGGACCAAAGCAGAAATCTGGAAAATTATCATGTAAAGCAGTGATTTTTCCTATTCTATAAAAACTGGAATCACTATAATAATGTACTTGTCCCAGAATTGTCTAGGTTTTTCATTGTTAGTAGTTTATTGTATCTGCAAAGTGAGCTGACTTCTAGATTGTGTCATTCTATGGCCTGTAGCTGACAACAGATGCCCTTGGATAAACAGTACTACAATTTGCCTAATGGATCTTTGTGCTTCTGCAAAGCAGAGAAATGCCACAAAGCTAAAGTGTCAATTTTGCATTTTTCTCATTTCTGAGACTACCGGAAAGTTATTTAAATTTGAATAATTATAGATCCCTCTGGGGGACAAGCTTTCACTAAGTCTTGTTTGTTTGTAAATGACTAGAGAAAATAAGATAATCCTGTATCATAAATATTGGACTTCTTCATAAGGAAAAGAAAACAAGAATTTATAGTCATATGCTAGAGGAACAGAAAAGAGAAAAGGAAGGAAGGAAAGAAAGATAAAAAAGAGGGAGGAAGGAAGAAAGACACAGATCAATTATAGAGAAAACTTTGTAGATAATAGTACTGAAGACAAAAGAGTTACAGGATTAGACACTATAGAGATTAATGGTACTACAGAGTATTCACTTCTCAAATCTATACAAGGGTCATCTTTATCAAATTTCTCTTTCTTCTTTATTTGGAGTCTGGGGGTATTACAGAATGAGTGCCCTTATAAAATGTAGCCCAAATTTTTCTAAATTTTTATGTGATTTTATTATATTTAATTGAGCCACTAACAAAGAATACGGTTTTACATATGACCATGACTTATCATCTCAAAGCTTTTTCAACTGGTTTTATATCTCAAATGAAACTAGTATCATTATTTCATAGGGCCTAAGTGATACATCAATGTATTTCACATTGGGGTGCTCTTCCAGCTTTTAGAGACTGCCAATCTTTCCATCTGGAGAAGGAAATGGCAACCCACTCCAGTATTCTTGCCTGTAGAATTCAATGGACAGAGAAGACTGGCAGGCTATAGTCCATGGGGTCGCAAAGAGTCCGATGCGACTGAGAGAATAACACACACACTCTCTCCATACCCTTTTTCTTTCAGAAGGTGTGTGGTAGCTAAGTAAAATGATTTTTCTTATGATGCTCCACTGTCTGCTGTTTCAAAGTACAGAATATGATAAGCTTTCTGACAGTAGGTCTGTATCCAGTAGATTTACAGGAGAATCACAAGAAAGTAAGAATGCATGTTCCTCAGTCCTGGGACCAACCTATATGGGAACTGAGGAGGAAACAGAATAAGAATGAAAAGGAGTATAACAAATGTGAAATTCACATTAATACTTTCTTTACCAAATGNTACAGATTTCTCAAGAGGCAGGTCAGGTGGTCTGGTATTCCCATCTCTCTCAGAATTTTCCACAGTTTATTGTGATCCACATAGTCAAGGGCTTTGGCATAGTCAATAAAGCAGAAATAGATGTTTCTCTGGAACTCTCTTGCTTTTTCCATGATCCAGCGGATGTTGGAACCATTACCAAATAAAAAGTGATGCTAAACTTGAAGTAATATTTGTAGCAATACATTGTTAATATAAGAATTCCAAAAATATATGAAATTTTTAAAAATATGCCCTAGAGTTATATTATCATTCATAATTCTAGTGATTTTAAAATGTATGTCACAGAAAAAAATCAAATTTCCTTATCAATTGCATTGAAATGAACTCTCATCAAATCTTTAACTGTAGCCATTTTAAAGTCTTTGTTCATTTCCAGGCAGCTACTGTTTTACTCTGATGCTTTTATAAAAGTGTTACTGCAGAAGTGACTCATTTTCAAGGAGATTCATGGAAAAGACTACAAAAAGTATCAGTTTTTGATAACCCAGGTCATACCACTGAACTAAATAAGAATTGACAGAACTTTAGTGGAAAAATCTGATGAGGATGATTATGTCTTTTTGTTTCAAACATTGCTAGTTCTTTTTTTGCCAGATATAAGAAAACTTCCCTTTTCTCTTAAACAACTAGAAATTTGCTAACACCTTTAAGAAAAAAAGACAATGTGTTTATCTTTCTTCCCTACCTGATCCCTCTAGAACTTAGAATCTCTGTGAGTATTTTCACTTTCATGGCCATATAATTATTTGCATATATTCAGTAAAAATCTGTTCCTTTTAGCAGTAAAGAACCACAGCAGCCAATGGGCTAAACTCAGTGTGGTTTGTCTGGTGACTGATCATGTGTGTGTGTGTGTGTTAGTCACTCAGTTGTGTCCAACTCTCTGTAACCTCATGGACTATAGCCCAGCAGGCTCCTTTGTCCATGGGATTCCCCAGGCAAGGATACAGGAGTGTGTTGCCGTTCCCTTCTCAGGGGATCTTCCTGATCCCAGGAATTGAATCTGTGTCTTCTCCATTGTGGGCAGGTTCATTATTGTCTGAACTACCAGGAAAGCACAAGCCCTGGCCATTAAATCATTTGCATTAACATTTGGGCTGTTCTAATGGGGTTAAAGAACGGTGACAATATACAGCCTTGACATACGGCTTTTCCTATTTGAAACCAGTCTGTTGTTCCATGTCCAGTTCTAACTGTTGCTTCCTGACCTGCATATAGGTTTCTCAAGAGGCAGGTCAGGTAGTCTGGTATTCCCATCTCTCTCAGAATTTTCCACATTTTATTGTGATCCACACAGTCAAGGGCTTTGACATAGTCAATAAAGCAGAAATAGATGATTTTCTGGAACTCTCTTGCTTTTTCCATGATCCAGCGGATGTTGGCAATTTGATCTCTGGTGCCTCTGCCTTTTCTAAAACCAGCTTGAACATCTGAAAGTTCACGGTTCATGTACTGCTGAAGCCTGGCTTGGAGAATTTTGAGCATTACTTTACTAGCATGTGAGATGAGTGCAATTGTGCGGTAGTTTGAGCATTCTTTGGCATTGCCTTTCTTTGGGATTGGAATGAAAACTGACCTTTTCCAGTCCGGTGGCCGTTGCTGAGTTTTCCAAATTTGCTGGCATATTGAGTGCAGCAATTTCACAGCATCATCTTTCAGGATTTGAAATAGCTCCACTGGAATTCCATCACTTCCACTAGCTTTGTTCATAGTAATGCTTTCTAAGGCTCACTTGACTTCCCATTCCAAGATGTCTGGCTCTAGGAGAGTAATCACACCATCATGATTATCTGGGTCGTGAAGATCTTTTTTTACAATTCTTCTGTGTGTTCTTGCCACCTCTTCTTAATATCTTCTGCTTCTGTTAGGTTCATACCATTTCTGTCCTTTATAGAGCCCATCTTTGCATGAAATGTTCCCTTGGTATCTCTAATTTTCTTGAAGAGATCTCTAGTCTTTCCCATTCTGTTCTTTTCCTCTATTTCTTTGCATTGATTGCTGAAGAAGGCTTTCTTATCTCTTCTTGCTATTCTTTGGAACTCTGCATTCAGATGCTTATATCTTTCCTTTTCTCCTTTGCTTTTNCTAATTTTCTTGAAGAGATCTCTAGTCTTTCCCATTCTGTTCTTTTCCTCTATTTCTTTGCATTGATTGCTGAAGAAGGCTTTCTTATCTGTTCTTGCTATTCTTTGGATCTCTGCATTCAGATGCTTATATCTTTCCTTTCTCCTTTGCTTTTCACCTCTCTTCTTTTCACAGCTATTTGTAAGGCCTCCCCAGACAGCCATTTTGCTATTTTGCATTTCTTTTCCATGGGGATGGTCTTGATCCCTGTCTCCTGTACAATGTCATGAACCTCATTCCATAGTTCATCAGGCTTGCATATAACATAATCTTATCATGAAAATGCTATTCCGTCATTTTTGCCATATTCTATTGGATTATCTCTGTACTTAAGATAAGGAGATCTGTTAGGGAACTTCCCATTCTGTATGTTACATGGGGACTGACATACAATTTTTTATAGTAATCTCATTTTAAAAATTTCTACTACAAAAAAGAAATTAAAAGCCTAAAATGCAACAGAAATAAATTTTTACTAATGCTGTAGATAAATCATGTATTGTGACTTTATTAACATCTAAGTCTTCTTTTAATCCTGCTAGACTATTGTTTACTTAATTAGCATTTCCAAAGAAACCAAATGGTTGTAGGTGAATTTTAGATTGCATGTATATTTTTTCTGTTAATTAGTTTATGTATTGTCCATCTTATTTCCCACTTTCATTTTCATGCTATTTTAACTTCAAAGTACTTGAGTAAAATATTTGCAAACTTTAAAAAATCTTTTTCATTGAGGTTTAACTTATTCGTAGTAAAACATACTATTTTTTTATAGAGTTAATGAACACTGACAAGTGCATATTCATGCAACAAACAAAAAGTAAAGACATACACTGTTTTTATCATCCCCCAAATTTTGCTGCACTCTTTTATTATCCCCAACTCCCAGTGCCTTGCAGCCAATGATTTATTTTCAGTCCTTTTTTTTTTTTTTTTCATTTACAGAATGTCACATAAATAAGAGTGCACAATATGTTACATTTTATTTTTGGCTTTCAATTAGCATGATGTAGTCAAGATTCATCCATACAGTTCTGTGCATCAGCAAGGTTTCTTTTCTATTTCTATATAACATTCTGTTGTATGGATATACTATGTTTGTTTTTCTGTTTTCCAGTTGAAGGACATTTCAGCTGTTCCAAATGTGGAGTGATTATGAACTATACTGTTCTAAACATTCAAGCACAGATTTTTGCCTGAACAAAGCTGTAATTTCCCTTGAGTAAACACCTAAGATTGGAATTGCTGGGATACATGTAACATTTTTGGATAACTTTATAAGAAAACTGTTTTCCAAATACCTCTAACAATTTTTATCCCACCTGTGGTAGAGGATAGCAGTCACCACTATGAGAAATCCATCAAATGCAATTAGAATAAAGATACTGGAGAAATGTTCTGACACCTCCAATGAACAGGTGAAGACCTATTGAGTTTGATAAAAGAAAAAAAGTGTCAAACAAAAATCCCCCTACTTAAGGAGAAGTGGAAGAACAGCCTGGGCTCATACTGAAACCAAGCAGGATCCTGTGGGGCTCCTGGCCTTGGAAGCCCTTCTGTGTCCCCTGTTTCTTGTTTGTAGGCAACAGACTACAGCCTCCATGACCTTCCCTGAGTTCCAAAGGGCAGATTCAAACAGTTGCTAGAGACAAGGGAGAACAGCCAAGAAACAATATTGTAGCTCTGTGACAGGGTCCATCTCAGCTGACACATATAGCAATATCTTTAAGCTCTTTATAATAGAACTCTTGTCACCTAAACTGCAAGGAGATCAAACCAGTCAATCCTAAAAGGAATCAATGCTGAATATTTACTGGAAGGATTGATGTTGAAGCTAAAGCTCCCATACTTTGGCCAGCTTATGCGAAGAGCTGACTCATTAGAAAAGACTCTGATGCTGGGAAAGACTGAAGGTAGGAGGAGGGGACAACAGAGGATAAGATGGTTGGATGGCATCACTGACTCAGTGGACATGAGTTTGAGCAAGCTCTGGGAGATGGTGAAGAACAGGGAAGCCTGGAGTGCTGCAGTCCATGGGGCCTCAAAGAGTTGGACATGACTGAGTGACTGAATTACAACAACATAATAGAACTAAAAACCCAACAAATGGAAGATATTAGCATTTTTCATTCCAGAGAAGACCATCTGAGGCCAAATTAAAGGAACCAGAGAAGCACTTCAAGGAATCACCTGAGATCAAAATAAAGGAGTGCAGACCCTGTACATACTTTATTCTTCTCAGCAACCTTATCCTTCAATCATTGCTATAACAACTCCTAACCAAATCCTCCATGGTTAAGACACACAGTTTTCAAGGACAGGAGTTCACTGTGTCCCTCTTTGCCTAACAAAGCAATAAAGCTGTTCTTTTCTACTTCAACCAAAACTCTGTCTCTGAGATTTGATTTGGCACCAGTGTGCAGAGGGTGAGTTTTTGGCATGAATATCATTAGAAGTCTCCTACTTTGTGGGGCAGACACAACACTCTATTGCATAATGCCCACAAGGCATAGAGGATAGAAGTTGGCAGAGGCAGGCAGAGGTGAGGTTACTGAAATAATTAACTTTTCAGACTCAGGGGTGCCGGGAGCCAGCGTGGGAATCCCACCCGTGAAACGGTCACGTGGCAGAAATCTGATGGGCAAGGNTCTGGTCTTGTTTTTGTTGACGGTATAGAGCTTCTCCATCTTTGGCTGCAAAGAATATAATCAATCTGATTTCAGTGTTGACCATCTGGTGATGTCCATGTGTAGAGTCTTCTCTTGTGTTGTTGGAAGAGAGTGTCACGGCTGGATATTGCCACTGTGCTTATTTAACTTATATGCAGAGTACATCAAGAGAAACACTGGACTGGAAGAAACACAAGCTGGAACCAAGATTGCCGGGAGAAATATCAATAAACTCAGACATGCAGATGAAACCACCCTTATGGCAGACAGTGAAGAGGAACTAAAGGGCCTCTTGATGAAAGTGAAAGTGGAGAGTGAAAAAGTTGGCTTAAAGCTCNAATTTTCTTGAAGAGATCTCTAGGGGCTATATTACTATGATTACCTTCCAGAGAGATGGTTCTGAAGTCTTTAAGAAAGACATAATTCTTCACCATTATCATCATATTTTCTGAGCAGTAGATAGTTTTTGTACCTTTGGCTCTTGACCCATAAATTTTGTGGCTTTGCATCTATAGGAATGATAATAAATATACTATTACTTTCACTATAAAGATGAAACAGAAATATGTTTTAATTATTTATCCAGTATCACAAACCAGTTCTTGATAGGGTAGTTGATAATTTTTCTAGGTGGCATCCAGTCCCATCACTCCATGGGAAATAGATGGAGAAACAGTGGAAACAGTGTCAGACTTTATTTTTGGGGCTCCAAAATCACTGCAGACGGTGATTGCAGCCATGAAATTAAAAGACGCTTACTCCTTGGAAGAAAAGTTATGACCAACCTAGACAGCATATTCAAAAGCAGAGACATTACTTTGCTGACTAAGGTCCATCTAGTCAAGGCTATGGTTTTTCCAGTAGTCATGTATGGATGTGAGTGTTGGACTGTGAAGAAGTCTGAGCACTGAAGAATTGATACTTTTGAACTGTGGTGTTGGAGAAGACTCTTGAGAGTGCCTTAGACTGCAAGGAGATCCAACCAGTCCATTCTGATGGAGATCAACCCTGGGATTTCTTTGGAAGGAATGATGGTAAAGCTGAAACTCCAGTACTTTGGCCACCTCATGGGAAAAGTTGACTCATTGGAAAAGACTTTGATGCTGGGAGGGATTAGGGGCAGGAGGAGAAGGGGATGACTGAGGATGAGATGGCTGGATGACATCACTGACTCGGATGTGAGTCTGAGTGAACTACGGGAGTTGGTAAAGGACAGGGAGGCCTGGCATGCTGCAAATCATGGGGTCGCAAAGAGTCAGACACGACTAAACGACTGAACTGAATTGAACTAAAGATGTCCTTTCATCTTCTGTGCTAAGCTTCACAATATTTCAGTTTTGTCAATGTGTAAGAATATTGACCCCCTATTGATATCCTAGGCTGTAATATTTTAGATGCACAATATTTAAGTGATTTTTCTTATTAACTTCTACATATAAAGTTGAAATTAATATTTATTTCAAACATATACCTGTGGGAATGTGGTTATTACAGAAGTAAAATCTAAAGAGATTCCTAGGTAGTTCATTAGACTAGCCAAATGAGAAAGTAGTTGGCTATTAGTCTGTATACGACTGTGCATCCTATTTGTTTCATGAGAAGTACAGCATAATGTGAAAAAGCTATATGGATATCAATTCAAACATCAAAGACAAAAGCACACAAAAAAAGTATCATTCACAGGCAGAACACAGAAGACTTCTTGAACATTTCAACAAATGAGACTAGAGGTGTAGGAGACAGGAAGAATAAAAGAAAAGCAGGCCCCAGCAAGGGCCGCAAAATAAATTTATAATTATTGATAAAATGGATGCTATAAAGCATGAGACTCTTGGAACAAGTCCAGAGGGAACAGTTCAGTCTTGAAAACAAGATATGATCCTGTGGTTGGAAAACTGAACCCAGACTATTTCTCAGCTGGCAAGAGTCACATGTTTTACATATCTGGTGGAAAATCTATAGGTAAGAATATTAGTCTTAGTTTCTAATTTGTTACTGATTATTGTTTCTTAATTACTCAATGGTTAATGATCATTTTGTTTTTTGGTCCTGAAGGCCACATGAGTTATAATTTAACTCCCCGCATATTCTTTCAGTCACAGCTGAAACTATAATAAAGCTGGTCTGGATTCATTTTTGGCACCTTCACCTTGGAGCAGTGTTGGACCCTGATCCTCACTTTTCACTGAATTCTTATGTCTTATTTCTCATTCTCTTGCCATATTGTTCTTTCAGAAACCCTGCTTGTCGAGCTGGTCTTGATAAGAAGCATATTTTGTGGTTTCTATCAACATGTTTGTATTTGATATTAACAATCATCCTGTATTCTGTCAGATTTGTATTGCTAATTTGATAATAATTGTAAGAAGAGAGAGTTCCTTGCATATGTTATAAATTCCAAGGAAGTAGGACATTATGCACCAAGATACCAATTTTAGGGAAGGATTCAACTGACATGGGAGGATAGCAAAGATCATCACAATGCTAGCCACCAAGAAAAATAAGTCCAAGCCCTTCTGCCATTGCATCTTGGTATCATTCACTAAGAAGAACAAAACAGAGTCAAGCACTAGATGCAATAATGCTTTACTTACATAGAGTAGTATGGTCATCTCCAATAGTGAGCTTCAGTCCTCTCTGGACAGCCAGTCTCTCAGTGGCTGAAGCAGGACAATTTCTCAACTTACACACTTCTCTGGCTTCAGTAGGATGGACTCTATCCCCTTCTGAAGAAGACAGATGTAACAATAGGGTTGGTGAGGTGCCATGCAAACTTCAAGACTTGAACCACATTAATTGAACTTGAAACAAGGGAAGATATCAATAACTCCATCCAAGGGGATCCCATCCTAGATGGTGATAGTGGTAAAAGAATCTACCTGCAGTGAAGGACACTTGAGTTTGATCCTTGGGTCAGATTCTCTGGAATAAATTTAGGCTTCCCAGGTAGCACTAGTAGTAAAGAATTGGCCTGCCAATGCAGGAGACACAAGAGATGTGGGGTCTATCCCTGTGTTGGGAAGATCCCCTAGAGTATGAAATGGCAACCCATTCCAGTTTTCTTGCCTGGAAAATTCCATTGACAGAGAAGCCTGGCGGGATACAGCCCACAGGTTCACAAAGAGTCGGACATGACTGAGCATGTTCACATACACACACACATGCATACACATGGTGATAAGCTGGCTTAGGTTATACAGTCTCTTAATCTCTTGTTAAGAATGTGCTCCAAGCCCAAGGCCCATTCTCAAGCACCCAGTTGGAGTAGAAGTGTTAGTTGCTTGGTCATGTCCAATTATTTGTCTGACCCTGTGGACTATAGCCTGAGAGGGTCCTCTGTTCATAGATTTTTCCAGGCAAGAATACTGGAGTAGGTAGCCATTCCCTTCTCCAGGGGATCTTCCTGACCCAGGGATTGAACCTAGGTCTCCTGAGTTGTAGGCAGATATTTTGTCATCTGGGCCACCAGGGAAGTCTTGTCTTTAAGAAATCCAAATGTATATAATTGATTCATAAATTCCCAATAATTCAAATATGGTCTACCGTTTGTTCCTGTGAAAATGAGGAGCCTTTGCTCCTGTCATTATATTGCTACTCATCAGAAAAAACTAAATGTAGTTTTGTACTCCACAGAATATAAGTAAATGTGGACAGCTAAAATTGAGAAATAGCTTGTCATTTGTTATTATTCAGTAGGATTCATATTTATTTTCAATTTATGTTTGTTTTGTTTCTATATAGCATTATATTGTAAAATAACAATAATTACCAACAAAAACACAGTGCATAGAATATTTATTTGCTGTAAATTTAAGAGACAAATGTTAAATAAGCTAGATTCAAAAAGAAGTAATTCAAAAATGAAAAAAAAAGTAATGAAAAGCATTTGGCTAATCATTAGCAATTGGATAAATAACCAGGTTGCTATAATGACAAATTAGAAAAATAATTGTAAACAAATCCACAAATACATTGTGTGCATGAGAATGCAAAAACAGAGTGGTCAACATACAGACACACACAACCCCCCACACATCAGGTAGCAGTCTGGTTTAGGGTTGTATGCCAAGTTGTAGCTTTAAAAAACTCAAGAACTTTCCATTTGTTTGTTCTGTCATCTCCAGGAGCTGCCTTTGTCCAATAATTAAAGATCTCTCATCATTACTTTAACATTCCCACATGCAGATTGGGGAAAAATCTGCTTCTGTTTTTTTAGAAGCTTGACACAAATTTCAGACATTATTTGTGCTTATAATGTGCTTATAACTCATCAATCAGAACCTTGTCAAATGACCACACCTAGTTCAGGAGAGCCTGGAAAATGAATAGTTTAGCTGGTCTTCCATATTCCACTTTAGTCTTAATTTCTGCAGAAGAAAGCAAAACAGGACCTAGGGAGGGCAACTAGCTGCCTGTGGATCTCTCTGTAAAATAATCCTTCTTTCTTGTTGTTACTTGGAGTGCTACATGGACACTAGTTTTCTAAAGTATGAATCAGTAAATCAAGAACCATGGAGTAGCTTACACTTTGGATGTTCTGATTCTCTCAGTCAATCAAAAAAATGTTAAATGAGATTCATAACATTTTTAACATAGGATTGAAAGCAGTCAAACTCCAACAATAGGGAATGTTCATATGTCATCTGATACATAATAGAGACACAATGTACTGTAGTGGAAGGGTTAACACTTCAGATTATATATAAATCTTAAACAATTCTAGCTCATTCATTCAGTTTTGTGACTCAGTCAATTCAGTATTCACTGACTCTAAGCTTCTTTATTTGAAAAAGAGGATGACAGCTTTAGTGTGAATGTTAATAATGTTGATGACTGTCAAGAATCTGATGAAATATGTGTGCGGAATACATTTCCAATTGAACTAAATAATTTGACAAAATTAAACATGATATAATGTTGAGAGAAATGTATTTTAAATAGAAACTCATTTTGAGTTAAACTTTCTAAATAATGCAATGGAATATGAGAAAAAGATATATATATATACATATACATAATATACAAAACATAAATTATATTGATTCTAGATATTATATAGTTTCTAGAAAATAAAATAGTGAACATGGTATTAGTTTTAGATTACTGGTTCTACATAGTGAGATTACAGGCAATTAGTTTTCCTTCCCTAATTTTCTACATTTTTGAAAAAGAGAAAAGTAATTTTTTATAAAATTATAGAACAGAAATTATTTCCTTTCAGTAACTCTCTATGCTGTTCTAATTTAGATTTACTTTAATTTCCTTGGACTAATCTGATATTTGTTGTCATTTTACTATTTAGAAATTAAGAATTTAAAAATAACTCCTCAGAAAATAAAATGTTTAGATTACATTGTTATTTTTTAATACTGTTCTATATAATGTGCATGTTTCTACTAAGCATGTATCATTTAATTTAAAAAAATCACAATAAACTTTTAAATCAAGAAATTTATAAGGAAGAAGTTAAAACTGATTAAGACCATCAGTGAGGTGGTGTTCCTCCATTTCTGATAGTTTAGATTAATAATTTCATTATAATTTATGTTTGAATTGGTGGCTATTTAACATGAGTGTTTTACATTTCAGGTCATAATATTTTAAAGTATGGGTAGTCAAATTCATATTATAAAAATAAATTTCTTATACTGGTAATTTTTCTATAAAGCAATGTATGTAGGGAGTTTCATTCATTCTGCTTTTGTTTGTGCTGGGGAGAGTGTTTATGGGGAGAGTGTTTACAGGGAGGGAGAGCAGAGCAAAGATCTTGCTGTACCTTGGCTTTCATACACACTATTAGTTTACCATCACAAATCTCCTGACTTGGGTAGAAGTTCTAGATATATACTATATCCATTTATACTATATCCATTTAGTAGTCATTTAAATGAGGTATTTTTCTTTTCTGATCGAACTTTGGTTTTAAAAAAATAAAGATATATATGCTCTAATTAGGTATAAATACATGACTCAGAAAAATGCACTTTAAAAAGGGGAATGATTTTCCAAACCCTGGGGACTTTATTCAAGAATCATCCTTTCATTCAATTATTGTAATCCTAAAGTTCTTTTGAGTCTTATTTGACTGAATTCTTAATATGTTGAAACCTGAAATTTCTAAGCATCTGAAGCATGGTTGCTTCTGAATCTTTCATTAGTGCCGATATAAAGTGTTTCCCATCAGAGCCCATGAGACTTTATAAGTACTAATCTACTATTTCTTTCCTGATGCTTCCAGACAACTGAAAGCTCCTAATTTGCAGTAATTAACCTCCAGAGAATAGCATTTCTCATTTATCCTAGGGAGCAGTCACATCTCTCTGTGTTCAGCTTTGCAACTTCACAGACAGGTTGTTTTTGGTCTGTATTTCAGGAGTCAGGTAAATTACACAGTAATAAACACTGAGGGCTTTTGTACTAAAAGCCAAAATTATATGGACAGCACATGACATGTGAAGAGGCAGTTTGCTATGGAGGTCAAGAATAGATGACTTACTGTTTACCTGATCCTATTTAACGGCTTATGTGATGTTAAGAAATTTATGCAATTTTTCTTGCCTCAGTTTCTTTATATATAACAATCTCATAAGATTGTTGTGAGATCTAAAGCAGTTAACATGTATAGGGTCTTTAGAATAGCATCTGGAGCACATACAAGTAAGCTCTAGATAATAATGACTATTATTTCAATTATAAGATTTTATTTTAAAGTGGGGATATGGATAAATTAATATGCAGAAGGAAAGAAGCAAATAATAGCATAATAACATTAAATTGTTTCTCAATATATGTATATATGAAGGGTGTTTTGAAAGAGGAAAACACAAAGTTGATAGAGGGTCAGGAACAAGGAGAGAAAGAAGTGTTTCTTACTCATGTCTTTAAAGAGAGCATAGAATATTTAGCATGCTTTAATATGAANTTATAAAAATAAATTTCTTATACTGGTAATTTTTCTATAAAGCAATGTATGTAGGGAGTTTCATTCATTCTGCTTTTGTTTGTGCTGGGGAGAGTGTTTATGGGGAGAGTGTTTACAGGGAGGGAGAGCAGAGCAAAGATTTTGCTGTACCTTGGCTTTCATACACACTATTAGTTTACCATCACAAATCTCCTGACTTGGGTAGAAGTTCTAGATATATACTATATCCATTTATACTATATCCATTTAGTAGTCATTTAAATGAGGTATTTTTCTTTTCTGATCGAACTTTGGTTTTAAAAAAATAAAGATATATATGCTCTAATTAGGTATAAATACATGACTCAGAAAAATGCACTTTAAAAAGGGGAATGATTTTCCAAACCCTGGGGACTTTATTCAAGAATCATCCTTTCATTCAATTATTGTAATCCTAAAGTTCTTTTGAGTCTTATTTGACTGAATTCTTAATATGTTGAAACCTGAAATTTCTAAGCATCTGAAGCATGGTTGCTTCTGAATCTTTCATTAGTGCCGATATAAAGTGTTTCCCATCAGAGCCCATGAGACTTTATCAGTACTAATCTACTATTTCTTTCCTGATGCTTCCAGACAACTGAAAGCTCCTAATTTGCAGTAATTAACCTCCAGAGAATAGCATTTCTCATTTATCCTAGGGAGCAGTCACATCTCTCTGTGTTCAGCTTTGCAACTTCACAGACAGGTTGTTTTTGGTCTGTATTTCAGGAGTCAGGTAAATTACACAGTAATAAACACTGAGGGCTTTTGTACTAAAAGCCAAAATTATATGGACAGCACATGACATGTGAAGAGGCAGTTTGCTATGGAGGTCAAGAATAGATGACTTACTGTTTACCTGATCCTATTTAACGGCTTATGTGATGTTAAGAAATTTATGCAATTTTTCTTGCCTCAGTTTCTTTATATATAACAATCTCATAAGATTGTTGTGAGATCTAAAGCAGTTAACATGTATAGGGTCTTTAGAATAGCATCTGGAGCACATACAAGTAAGCTCTAGATAATAATGACTATTATTTCAATTATAAGATTTTATTTTAAAGTGGGGATATGGATAAATTAATATGCAGAAGGAAAGAAGCAAATAATAGCATAATAACATTAAATTGTTTCTCAATATATGTATATATGAAGGGTGTTTTGAAAGAGGAAAACACAAAGTTGATAGAGGGTCAGGAACAAGGAGAGAAAGAAGTGTTTCTTACTCATGTCTTTAAAGAGAGCATAGAATATTTAGCATGCTTTAATATGAACAAGAATATTTTCACAAAATTCTCCTTCCCTCTAGTTAGAACAAATTTTTCAATAGGTACAGTTGGCATAAAATATTGAATGGTACATATGTGTTATGATAAATGATGCATATCTATTATTTTCAGAAAAAAATATATTATAGTCAATGATATAATCACTATTTCTTTGAAGTGTAGATTTCACTAGTTTAAAAAAAAGGTATATATCAACTAATATGATAAATTGATAACTTTTTACAGCTTTATTGAGATATAATTGATATGTATAAGTTTAAAGTACACAACATGATGACTTATTACACTTATCTACTGCAAAATGATTACCACTATAGGGTTAGTTAACAAATCCATCAGCTTGAAAAATTAATATTTGTTTTTTGTCATGAGAACATTTAAGATGTGCTCTATAGCCATTTTTAAGTATATAATACAGTATTATTAACCATAATCACCACTCTGTGCACTATATCCCCACAACTTATCTTAAAACTGGAAGTTTCTACACTTCTGCTTTATTGACTACACCAAAGCCTTCAACTGTGTGGATCACAAAAAACTGTGGAAAGTTCTCAAAGAGATAGGAGTACTAGACCACCTGACCTGCCTCTTGAGAAATCTGTATGCAGGTCAAGAAGCAACAGTTAGAACTGAACATGGAACAACAGACTGATTACAGATAGGGAAAGGAATATTTCAAGGCTGTATATTTGTAACCCTGCTTATTTAATTTATATGCAGAGTATATCATGAGAAATGCTGGGCTGGATGAAGCACAAGCTGGAATCAAGATTTCTGGGAGATATATCAATGACCTCAGATATGCAGAGGATACCACACTTATGGCAGACAGCAAAGAAGAACTAAAGAGCCTCTTGATGAAAGTGAAAGAGGAGAGTGAAAAAGTTGGCTTAAAACTGAACATTCAGAAAACTAAGATCATGGCATTAGATCCCATCACTTCATGGCAAATAGTTGGGGAAACAGTGGAAACGGTGACAGACTTTATTTTGGAGGGCTCCAAAATCACTGGAGATGGTGACTACAGCCATGAAATTGAAAGATGCTTGCTTCTTGGAAGAAAAGTTATGACCAACTTCAGTTCAATTCAGTTCAATTCAGTCGCTTAGTCACGTCCAACTCTTAGTGACCCCNTAGATCCCATCACTTCATGGCAAATAGTTGGGGAAACAGTGGAAACGGTGACAGACTTTATTTTGGAGGGCTCCAAAATCACTGGAGATGGTGACTACAGCCATGAAATTGAAAGATGCTTGCTTCTTGGAAGAAAAGTTATGACCAACTTCAGTTCAATTCAGTTCAATTCAGTCGCTTAGTCACGTCCAACTCTTAGTGACCCCATGAATTGCAGCATGCCAGGCTTCCCTGTCCATCACCAGCTCCCAGAATTCACTCAGACTCATGTCCATTGAGTCAGTGATGCCATCCAGCCATCTCATCCTCTGTCGNCTTTCATTCAATTATTGTAATCCTAAAGTTCTTTTGAGTCTTATTTGACTGAATTCTTAATATGTTGAAACCTGAAATTTCTAAGCATCTGAAGCATGGTTGCTTCTGAATCTTTCATTAGTGCCGATATAAAGTGTTTCCCATCAGAGCCCATGAGACTTTATCAGTACTAATCTACTATTTCTTTCCTGATGCTTCCAGACAACTGAAAGCTCCTAATTTGCAGTAATTAACCTCCAGAGAATAGCATTTCTCATTTATCCTAGGGAGCAGTCACATCTCTCTGTGTTCAGCTTTGCAACTTCACAGACAGGTTGTTTTTGGTCTGTATTTCAGGAGTCAGGTAAATTACACAGTAATAAACACTGAGGGCTTTTGTACTAAAAGCCAAAATTATATGGACAGCACATGACATGTGAAGAGGCAGTTTGCTATGGAGGTCAAGAATAGATGACTTACTGTTTACCTGATCCTATTTAACGGCTTATGTGATGTTAAGAAATTTATGCAATTTTTCTTGCCTCAGTTTCTTTATATATAACAATCTCATAAGATTGTTGTGAGATCTAAAGCAGTTAACATGTATAGGGTCTTTAGAATAGCATCTGGAGCACATACAAGTAAGCTCTAGATAATAATGACTATTATTTCAATTATAAGATTTTATTTTAAAGTGGGGATATGGATAAATTAATATGCAGAAGGAAAGAAGCAAATAATAGCATAATAACATTAAATTGTTTCTCAATATATGTATATATGAAGGGTGTTTTGAAAGAGGAAAACACAAAGTTGATAGAGGGTCAGGAACAAGGAGAGAAAGAAGTGTTTCTTACTCATGTCTTTAAAGAGAGCATAGAATATTTAGCATGCTTTAATATGAACAAGAATATTTTCACAAAATTCTCCTTCCCTCTAGTTAGAACAAATTTTTCAATAGGTACAGTTGGCATAAAATATTGAATGGTACATATGTGTTATGATAAATGATGCATATCTATTATTTTCAGAAAAAAATATATTATAGTCAATGATATAATCACTATTTCTTTGAAGTGTAGATTTCACTAGTTTAAAAAAAAGGTATATATCAACTAATATGATAAATTGATAACTTTTTACAGCTTTATTGAGATATAATTGATATGTATAAGTTTAAAGTACACAACATGATGACTTATTACACTTATCTACTGCAAAATGATTACCACTATAGGGTTAGTTAACAAATCCATCAGCTTGAAAAATTAATATTTGTTTTTTGTCATGAGAACATTTAAGATGTGCTCTATAGCCATTTTTAAGTATATAATACAGTATTATTAACCATAATCACCACTCTGTGCACTATATCCCCACAACTTATCTTAAAACTGGAAGTTTCTACACTTCTGCTTTATTGACTACACCAAAGCCTTCAACTGTGTGGATCACAAAAAACTGTGGAAAGTTCTCAAAGAGATAGGAGTACTAGACCACCTGACCTGCCTCTTGAGAAATCTGTATGCAGGTCAAGAAGCAACAGTTAGAACTGAACATGGAACAACAGACTGATTACAGATAGGGAAAGGAATATTTCAAGGCTGTATATTTGTAACCCTGCTTATTTAATTTATATGCAGAGTATATCATGAGAAATGCTGGGCTGGATGAAGCACAAGCTGGAATCAAGATTTCTGGGAGATATATCAATGACCTCAGATATGCAGAGGATACCACACTTATGGCAGACAGCAAAGAAGAACTAAAGAGCCTCTTGATGAAAGTGAAAGAGGAGAGTGAAAAAGTTGGCTTAAAACTGAACATTCAGAAAACTAAGATCATGGCATTAGATCCCATCACTTCATGGCAAATAGTTGGGGAAACAGTGGAAACGGTGACAGACTTTATTTTGGAGGGCTCCAAAATCACTGGAGATGGTGACTACAGCCATGAAATTGAAAGATGCTTGCTTCTTGGAAGAAAAGTTATGACCAACTTCAGTTCAATTCAGTTCAATTCAGTCGCTTAGTCACGTCCAACTCTTAGTGACCCCATGAATTGCAGCATGCCAGGCTTCCCTGTCCATCACCAGCTCCCAGAATTCACTCAGACTCATGTCCATTGAGTCAGTGATGCCATCCAGCCATCTCATCCTCTGTCGTCCCCTTCTCCTCCTGCCCCCAATTCCTCCCAGCATGAGTCTTTTCCAATGAGTCAACTCTTCACATGAGGTGGCCAAAGTACTGGAGTTTCAGCTTTAGCATCATTCCTTCCAAAGAAAACCCAGGGCTGATCTCCTTCAGAATGGATTAGTTGGATCTCCTTGCAGTCCAAGGGACTCTCAAGAGTCTTATCCAACACCACAGTTCAAAAGCATCAACTCTTTGGTGCTCAGCTTTCTTCACAGTCCAATTCTTACATCCATACATGACCAATGGGAAAACCATAGCCTTGACTAGACAGACCTTTGTTGCCAAAATAATGTCTCTGCTTTTCAATATGCTATCTGGGCTGAGCTAGAAGAAAGCTGGAATCAAGACTGCCAGAAGAAATATCAATAACCTCAGATATGTAGATGACACCACCCTTATGGCAGAAAGTGAAGAGAAACTAAAAAGCCTCTTGATGAATGTGAAAGGAGAGTAAAATGTTTGCTTAAAACTCAACATTCAGAAAACGAAGATCATGCATCTGGTCCCATCACTTCATGGGAAATAGATGGGGAGACAGTGGAAACAGTATCAGCCTTTTTTTGGGGGGGGAGGGCTCCAAAATCATTGCAGATGGTGACAGCAGCCATGAAATTAAAATACACTTACTCCTTGGAAGGAAACTTATGACCAACTGAGGCAGCATATTAAAAAGCAGAGACATTAGTTTGCCAACAAATCTCTGTCTAGTCAAAGCTATGGTTTTTCAGAGAGTCATGTATGGATGTGAGAGTTGGACTATAAGGAAAGCTGAGCACCAAAGAATTGATGCTTTTGAACTGTGCTATTAGAGAAGACTCTTGAGAGTACCTTGGACAGCAAGGAGCTCAAACCAGTCCATCCTAAAGGAAATCAGTCCTGAATATTCATTAGAAGGACTAATGCTGAAACTCCAACACTTTGGCCACCTGATTCAAAGAACTGACTCATTGGAAAAGACCCTGATGCTGGGAAAGATTGAAGGCAAGAGAAGAAGGGGACGACAGAGGATGAGATGGTTGGATGGCATCACCAACTCAATGGGCATGAGTTTGAGTAAACTCTGGGAGTTGGTGATGGACAGGGAGGCCTAGCATGCTGCAGTCCATGGGGTGGCAAAGTGTCGGATACAACTGAGCAACTGAACTAAGCTGAACTGAACTCTACCCTTTGACTGACACTCTCCCTTAACTTACCTCCCAACTCCTGGCAACCACAATTCTACTGTTTCTATGAATTTTTTTTTTCCTGCAGAAAAGTACTCAGAACAATCTTTAAAGAAGACTTGAATGACTGAGTAGAACATAGAAGCATATAGAATAGACTCAGATGAAGAAAAATCTACAACAAAAGCATTGGAAACATGGTTGTAGATTCATTCTTTTATGTTTCCAATGTCTTTGTTGTAGATTTATCTTCATCTGAGTCTATTTTATATGTTTCTATGTTGTAGATTCATTCTTTTATCACACATATGTAAGCACCTATTATGTTCCATTTACAGAGAAGGCAATGGCACCCCACTCCAGTACTCTTTCCTGGAAAACCTCATGGAAGGAGAAGCCTGGTAGGCTGCAGTCCATGCGGTCGCTAAGAGTCAGACATGACTGAGTGACTTCACTTTCACTTTTCACTTTCATGCATTGGAGAAGGAAATGGCAACCCACCCTAGTGTTCTTGCCTGGAGTATCCCAAGGACAGGGAAGCCTGGTGGGCTGCCATCTATTGGGTCGCACAGAGTCAGACACGACTGAAGCGACTTAGCAGCAGCAGCAGCGTGTTCCATTTATAGGCGTAGGATTCAACAGTGAACAAGATTAGATTGTGCTAGAAGGACCTATAAACTAGAAAAGGGAATCCAAATTTTCCAGGGAAATGGAAATGGGAAGAGGTGTCCGATAAAATATAGGTAATTATAATTACTTCTCTGGTGGTCCAGTGGTGGTCTGTGATACCAAGGCAGGGGGCCTGAGTTTGATTCCTGGTCAGAGGACTAGATCCTGCATGCCACAAGTAAGAGCTTGCATGCTGCAACTAAGACCCAGCACAGCCAAATAAGTAAAAATAAATAAATAATTATTCATGTAGTCTTAAATTTTGATTAATGCAAAAATAAGCAAAACCAATAATTCAAGAACAATTATTATTGAGTGCCTGTTAATTGTCAGGTGCTGCTGTAGGTACTAATAGGAAATACTCCAATGAATAAAACAAAGTTGCTTCCATAATGGAAGCAATGTTCATTAGCTGAGGAACACTGACATTAAAATAAATAAATGTGTATGTACAGAATGTGTTTGATAGTTTTAAGGACCTTTACAGTAATGAAACAGAATGAGAATAAAAGGCAGGAGTGAAGATGGAAGACAGTTGATTTTCCATGATGACAGAAAAACTGGGGAAGGTCTTTCTAAAATGGTAATAGTAAATGTACAGAGACACACAGGAACTGAAAGATGAAAGTTAAATGGAAAAAGAACATTTCAGCAAAAGAAAAGTCCTAATCATGGCCTAGAATGACCCAACATAATTTTTGTGAATGTTCCATCATATCACACTATTCAGTGTATATCCAGAAATATTGTAGCTTATATTTTTGTCCATGTTCTTGTCTTTTGTATCTTTTTTTCGGGTTCTTCTTCCTATCTGAAATGATCTTTCTCTCAGTTCCCAAACCATTTGCTACAAGGATGCTTAGAATTCAAATAAGATAATAATATTTAACATAACATTTAGACATTTCTCTTACTAAATAAATTTCTTAAGATATACAATTGTTTATTTAGCTGTGTATCCACGGTATACCCTTAGTGCACAGCATCTTGTATACAGAGAAGATGCTTAATTTGGCACTATCCAAAACAATATGCCAACACCATGTTATCAAATACTAAAATTTTTAACTATAAAATTAAAACCTATTCACGTTGAATGCAATTCTTTATAACAATAACATCAAACAATTACTGAATGCTTGCTATATTCTAATTCAATGTTTTATATTCTTTACATGCATTAGCTTTTTCAAAATAAAAAATTAAAGAAAAGAAATGGAAAAGAAAGAAGACACTCTATGATGTGGTAAGAAAGATATGAAAGAAGAAAAAGCTTTACTAAAGCTCAGACTTTAATCAACAAAAACTTCTGTCTTTAATCTAACTGCACAAAAATTTCAATCAGGAGCTTATCTTAGTACTTCATAAACATACTAAATTAAGAATGAGATGAATGTATATCTGAAAACAAAATAATGCATCATTTTGCTATGAGAGCTTATACAGCTTCAAAGAGCAGATGTTTTGGTTCTACCAAACTGTGGTTGACAAATTTGCTAGCAGGGGGAGTAGAAAATTACTTTTCATTTTTAGAAATTATTTGATAGCATTTACAAACCTTTGCTATTTATCACATTGATTAAAAGTTGTCACTTGTGACACTTATACCCTTCAAGTACGTGTCAAAATGGTTTTTAGCCAATTCAAATGCACTTCTGAAAGGCATATTAAACCAAATCAGGGTACATATTTTTCTTTTCTTAGGCAATACATCAAATGTATTTATGTAGCTGTAAGCCACATTCTAATATAGAATTGAGAATTTTGCTGATTAAATTTGGAAAGATTCTTATCTATCACTTAAAAACTGGGAAAGATCTTTAGAACCAAAGATGAATGTAAATAAGTAAGAAATGTTGTATTGAAGTGTCATGATAAGATGGTTGCAATTTCCATAAAAGCAACAATATCTCGAACCTATTTATTCCACAAGAACAAATTTTCATTTCAAAAAGAAACAAGATCATTTATTGAAGCTTGTAATTGGTAGCTGAATTTCCATAAGGATTTCTCATGATCATCAGGAGTTTCTTAAATGGATGCTGGAAAAAATTAAAACAAAAAACAGGAAGGAAAGGCTCCACTCCACTCAATCATTCAATTTTAGGATTTGCAATGCATTGAGTCATGCATGCATGAATGTGTGCTAAGCAGCTTCAGTCGTGTCTGACTCTTTGTGATCCTATGGACTGTATCCCACCAGGTTCCTTTGTGTCCCAGGGATTCTTCTGGCAAGGATTTTGGAGCCAGCTGCCATGCCCTCCTCCAGGGATCTTCCTGCCCCAGGGATCAAACCCATTTCTCTCTTGCATTTGCGGCAGGTTCTTTACCACTAGTGCCACCTAGGAAGCCCTCTCATTATAGAACATGTGACTTTCAAAATACCTGAAAGACAGTGAATATATATTTTTGTAAAATGGTATTAAAATTAAAATTTACTTATATATATGTAAAAATTTATAATATGCTTAAAATGTACAATTTAGTCAATGTTAATATTATAACTATTAATTTCATTTCAAAGGATGTTATTAAGGACAATATTTTCATTGTGAAATGACAGATTAATATAGATTATTCCTGATATATACAAATGTATACATAAATATCATATATGTGTGTGCATGTGTCTATGTGTGTGTGTAATCTTATTAAAAGATTTGGGTTTGTGACTTGGGGAAGGGTTCAAAGTAGTGGTTTTACTTTGGATTGAAAACTCAGAAAGTGCGAAATAGTATATGATTGAATATATGTTTGCAACATAATGTAATGAACAATGTATTATTATTTGTCATTTTATTTAAGAAAGATAATTATATTCATTTTTTTATATTAATCTATTTCAGAATCTGCCTCATGATGTTCAAAACAACATTCACTAAAAGATGATGTTAGATACTTGATATAGATTGATTGAAACTTACTTGTTTAGTCAAATAATCAGTCTAAGAGATAGACTAAGGAGATAAATGAATGCAAAGAGCCAAATGTAGCATATCAATTAAGTGTTGACTCTTAGGAAATTAACATCCCTCAGTAAAGCTGAGTGCAGCAACAAAGTCATGTCCATAGATATCTTTAAGACAGACGCATGCATGCGAACAGCATAAATGTTCTCATGTAAGCTTTTGGCTTTTTCTCTATAATTTTTCTACTTTCTTGTTCTCCCTAGGAGTCAGGGAAAGCAATGCCCTCTTTTTTCCTATGCTGATTTTCTAATGTCCTTATAAATAAACGTTTTTATTAATAGCATCTTTACATTATTGGCTTACAGAGTAGAAAGATGACAAGTATATTTATGCTTGCCATCAGGGGTACTTGTTCCTTTAACTTTCTATATTAGTATCTCTTTTAGTCAGAGTCAACATTTTGACCATTATAAAGAAATACACAGAAAACCCAGACCCTTTCAGCAGGTAATGGAGGTATTTATTATGTAAAGCTAGAAAGAATCTGTTTATATGGATGAGAATAAACCAAATCAGAAAGCCATCTCTATGATTATGATTGATATAGCTAGCCAGAGTATAAACCACTGCACAGACTTATAAGATAGGCAAAATCAGATTCAGCCATCAAAACTGAAAAATTGTCTTGAATACACTCCTACTCTATAGACCATCACCCCTACTATAATGAAACCCAAATTATTTTACCCATATGTTTCAAATGGGAAATTAACAGATTTTACATAGATAAATACAGTGCTCCCCATACTTTTTTTTTTTTTACCAAGGACTAGTTTCATGGAAGACAATTTTTCCACAGATGGTTGTTGGGGAAGGAGGATGATTCAGGTGGTAACATGAGCAATGAGTAGTGATAGGGAGTGCAGATGAAGCTTTGATTGCTTACCTCTTGCTTGTGGCCTGGTTCCTAACAGGCTGAGAACTATTATAGTCTGTGGACTGGCGACTGGGGGTCCCTGGATAAACAGAGATATATACTTGTATTTTATGTTATGTGAGATTTAATGATTAATTCATTTAACAAGTAGTTAATTTACTTATTTTATGTAAGGCACTGTTCTAGACACTGGGTATTCAACAGTAGACAATGTAAAGCTCTTGCATGAAGAAAATAGTCTACAGCAATGAATATCTACCTGATTTTTGATATAATACATTGAGGAGGGGAAACCATTTTAGCTAGGATGTCCAAAAACTATTTCTCAGGGCAGGTAACATTTGCACATATTCCTCAAAGAAGTGAGAGGATAATCCTTGTGATTTAATAAATGAGGAATATGATACATACTCTCCTATATATGGCCCCCAATAAACCAAGCTATCTAGTGTACATACCCTTGAATTGATTCTATGCTGGCCTATGTCTCCATTAAACAACTGAGCACAGTAACAATCCTGGGCCCAGCTTTTAAGAAACCTTGTCGCTTTCTCTTCCTCTCCTTTTGAATGCTTGTCACTGTAAACCCTGAGCTGCCATGTGAGTATTTCTTTGATTATCCTGGAGAGACCACATGGAAAGAACATATGTAGAAGTCACATAGAGAAAAGAAGCTCTGGACTACATGAAGTGGGAGTAAATGATACTTAGCTATCCTAGCACCCCTTCACCTGTAAGCCCAAAGATGACTCTGGCCTTTGCCAACATCCAGAGCTGGTTACATGTGCATTTGACCTGTGTAGTTCTACCACTAGTCCCACTAGGCCTGGTGCTTATAAAGGCCTGCATTTATATGGGTGTGATATATTTGTTTAACTGCTCAGATGCTGCTGTTATTAAATTCTTAATTTTAACACTCATTTTCATAGCTGGCTTCTATTACCTGAGACACCAAGTGAAACCAGCAGAACTACAAATCTAAATCCAGTCAACTCACAGACCAAAGATGCTTCTTCTTTTAAACCACTACATTTAACACATCAGGGAAATACAGCAAAATTATAAATTTGGAAAAACTAAACTTTCGACAATATTTCCTTATTCTCAGTGCTGTGCTGGCCATGTTCCAAGCCTGCAGATTAGACATGATTTTACTGAACCAAACTTAGGCCCACTTGCCTGCATACAGGAAAGCCAATCTACTTATATCAGCTGTGTAGTCAAGGAAAGTAGTGTTTACTGCAGGGCACCAGGCAAGGAGAACAGGCAGTTCAAGCTCAAAAGACCCAAACTTCCCAATGGTTTTCTGGGAAGGGAATTTAAAGGCAGTGTGAGCCAGGAGAATGCAGGGTGTATGATTGTCTCATGCATAATTCTCAGATTGGTTGGCATTAAGGTGAAGTTTCAAGCATCATCAACATTCTGGTTTCAACAGGTCTAGGGTCTATGTTCTTGTGATCAACATTTTTCATCGGGGGTGGGGAAGCTATTTACTATAAAAACAACTTAGGAATGTGGGCTTTATCTACATCTTTCAGGGAACTGTGAATTCACTGAGTCTGCTCTGTGGCAGACTGACGGACCAAATTGTTGCCATTTCCCAGCCCAACAGCTATGCTTTGTTTCTATGTCTTCACATTTACTTATCATTAATTCTTGAGTCAGCCTTTTGAGACCCAAACCCTGGGAGACTAATGCAAAAGGTTTCTACTTCAAAGAACAGGGACATAGGGCTTCCATAAGGTTCCAGTCCTCTCTTTCCTTTGATATTCTTCAATTTTGAGGGGAACACATTCAGAAAAGGAAACAGAATAAAGTTTTGAATGCAGAGGTTAATCATAAACTCAGCAGAAGAACTCAATTTTAAGGGTGCTTGATTTCAAAGATAAGGAGTGAAGTGTTCTTACCCAGACTGACCATTTTAGAATTAAAGTATACAATACCTTTCAAAGTGTAGGAATGGAGCTGGAAGGGTATTAAGGCCTTAGTTTTATAGCATCAGAGTTAAGGCATCATAATCTAGGATATCAGTAAAAAAAAATTACTGTCCAATATTTATGCTAAGTTATAAATTTACGAACACATCTATAATTTTTTTCTAATGCAAAAGTTGGCATACAGCCAGAATTCACTAGTGCTGGTTGAAGAGACTGTATCATGTTAATCTGGATTGTTTCAGATTCCTTCATGAAGCAGGGACCTTTGATCATTTTAGTTATCAAAATTCAATCTAGCCCTAAATACGATAATCTTTCATAAGAGGTAGAATGCTCCATGGTCATCTTCCCTTCCTAATTAAGATAATTTATTATTTGCTACATATCGCTCTACCTCTCCTTTATCACACCTGAAGTTGGATTATTGAAAATATGCTCAGATTTGTTAAGTTTTTCAAAATAATTTCTGTTTCTTTTTACTCCACTGTCAAATCATTTGATCTCTGGCACCATTCTTGGAAGACACCTAGTTTATATTTCTGCCAAATAATCCTAGTCATCTATAGATATCATGACAGAATCTTTTTTTAAGTTTCAATTTATTTATTTTAATTGAAAGCTAATTACTTTTCAATATTGTAGTGGTTTTTGCCATACATTGACATGAATCAGCCATGGGTTTACATGTGTTCCCCATCCTGAAACCCCCTCTCACCTCCCTCCCCATCCCATCCCTCTGAGTCATCCCAGTGTACCAGCCCTGAAAATACTGTCTCATGCATCAAACCTGGACTGGCAATATGTTTCACATATGATAATATACATTTTTCAATGCTATTCTCTCAGATCATCCCACCCTTGCCTTCTCCCACGGAGTCCAAAGACTATTCTATACATCTGTGTCTCTTTTGCTGTCTTGCATATAGAGTTGTTTTTACTGTCTTTCTAAATTCCATACGTATGCATTAGTATACTGTATTGGTATTTTTTCTTTCTGGCTTACTTCACTGTGTATAATCGGCTCCAGTTTCATCCACCTCATTAGAACTGATTCAAATGTATTCTTTTTAATGGCTGAGTAGTATTCCACTGTGTATATATACCACAGCTTTGTTATCCATTCGTCTGCTGATGGACATCTAGGTTGCTTCCATGTCCGGGCTATTATAAACAGTGATGCAATAAACATTGAGGTACACATGTCTCTTTCAGTTCTGGTGTCCTCAAGTGTGTATCCCAGCAGTGGGGTTGCTGGGTAATATGGCAGTTCTATTANACTGTGTATATATACCACAGCTTTGTTATCCATTCGTCTGCTGATGGACATCTAGGTTGCTTCCATGTCCGGGCTATTATAAACAGTGATGCAATAAACATTGAGGTACACATGTCTCTTTCAGTTCTGGTGTCCTCAAGTGTGTATCCCAGCAGTGGGGTTGCTGGGTAATATGGCAGTTCTATTACCAGTTTTTTAAGGAATCTCCACATTGTTCTCCACAGTGGCCATGCTAGTTTGCATTCCCACCAACAGTGTAAGAGGGTTCCCTTTTCTCCACACCCTCTCCAGCATTTATTTCTTGTAGACTTTTGGATAGTAGCCATTCTGACCGGCGTGAGATGGTACCTCATTGTGGTTTTAATTTGCATTTATCTGAAAATGAGTGATGTTGAGCATATGTTCATGTGTTTGTTAGCCATCTATATGTCTTCTTTGGAGAAATGTCTGTTTAGTTCTTTGGCCCATTTTTTGATTGAGTCATTTATTTTTCTGGAGTTCAGCTGCAGGAGTTGCTCGTATATTTTTGAGATTAGTTGTTTGTCAGTTGCTTCATTTGCTATTATTTTCTCCCATTCTGAAGGTTGTCTTTTCACCTTGCTTATAGTTTCCTTCATTGTGCAGAAGCTTATAATTTTAATTAGGTCCAATTTGTTTATTTTTGCTTTTATTTCCATTACTCTGGGAGGCGGGTCATAGAGGATCCTGCTGTGATTTATGTTGGAGAGTGTTTTGCCTATGTTCTCCTCTAGGAGTTTTATAGTTTCTGGTTTTACATTTAGATCTTTAATCCATTTTGCGTTTATTTTTGTGTATGGTGTTAGAAAGTGTTCTAGTTTCATTCTTTTACAAGTGGTTGACCAGTTTTCCCAGCACCACTTGTCAGAGAGATTATCTTTTCTCCATTATATATTCTTGCCTCCTTTGTCAAAGATAAGGTGTCCATAGGTGTGTTAATTTATCGCTGGGCTTTCTATTTTGTTCCATTGATCTATATTTCTGTCTTTGTGCCAGTATCATACTGTCTTGATGACTGTAGCTTTGTAGTGTAGCCTGAAGTCAGACAGCTTGATTCATCCAAATCCATTCTTCTTTCTCAAGATTGCTTTGGCTATTCAAGGTTTTTTGTATTTCCATATAAACTGTGAAATTATGTGTTCTAGTTCTGTGAAAAATACCGTTGGTAGCTTGATAGGGATTGCGTTGAATCTATAGATTGCTTTGGGTAGTATACTCATTTTCACTATATTGATTATTCCAATCCATGAACATGGTATATTTCTCCATCTATTTGTGTCCTCTTTGATTTCTTTCATTAGTGTTTTATAGTTTTCTATATATAGGTCTTTTGTTTCTTTAGGTAGATATATTCCTAAGTATTTTCTTCTTTTCCTTGCAACAGTGAATGGAATTATTTCCCTAATTTCTCTTTCTGTTTTCTCATTGTTAGTGTATAGCAATGCAAGGGATTTCTATGTGTTAATTTTATATCCTGCAACTTTATTATATTCATTGATTAGCTCTATTAATTTTCTGGAAGAGTTTTCAGGGTTTTCTATGTAGAGGATCATGTCATCTGCAAACAGAGAGAATCTTTTATGTCTTGTCAACAGCATTGTAGTACACAGTGAACTCTATGTTCAGTGCATTTTGATTAAACACATGTTCAACTCATGAGTTGTAGCACTTCAATTCTTAGATGCTTCATCTTGTATATTATTGTGAAGCTTCACTTCTCCTCCATCTACTATAATAATAGCATTCCTTAAAGATGATTACATATTTTTAACTATTTCTTTTAAAATTTATTCCTTTTATTTTCAACACTATCACATTGACTATTGATTTCGAATAGATGGTGAAAACTCTCTAATAAAAGATGTGTTAACATATCTGAAACTCAGTTTCCTCAAATATAAAATGAAGGCAAGTATATATCTTTTTATATCTGGATAAGGATATGCACACACAGAGTTAACTTATAAAAATTTAAATTTACCTTGTTGTTTTTTAGTCACTCAATTGTGTCTGACTCTTTGCAACCCCATAAACTGCAGCACTCCAGGCTTCCCTGTACTTCACTATCTCCTGGAATTTGTTCAACCTCATATCTTACTTTTAAAGTTCAAACAACTTTGTACAGGAGGAAAACTTTTCCATTCTTTCTTTCTATGTTCTTTGAAGGGTCTAATAATTAAACTAACATAAGGCAGTTTAACAGGAGAAAAACAAATTTCATTTCATACAAAGGGAAATCCTATTAAAACTATGAGAC
Source organism: Neotragus moschatus (assembly GCA_006410615.1). Lineage (NCBI taxonomy): Eukaryota > Metazoa > Chordata > Mammalia > Artiodactyla > Bovidae > Neotragus > Neotragus moschatus. The sequence continues at coordinate 1,037,033 of SJYA01001036.1, read as the reverse complement.
AAATGACCAAAGCAGGTAGCTTTTATATCTTTTAGAGAAAGAAACAATGATTTGTGAAGACTGACATGAAAAAGAATTTTGGACCTGAGGTAGTGAATTAGTGAGGAAGTAACAAGGTGTGTCCATACAGCCTTCTTGGCCCTAAATTCCCTGTTTCTGATGATAAGAATGTCTCTTCTTCCCACTATAAGGAAGGGCTTTTCACATGGGAGATATATTTACTGCTTTCAAGGGGATAAAGAAGGGTTTTTGCACTGGCTGTTTGTGGAATAACTTTAATTAAAAATAATCAGTATGCCAAACAGCCATGATTAGAGGTGACATATTTGCTCCCCTAGGATGCTCTAAATCAAACTGCACTCCTCCTCCAGGGCTCTAGGGCACCAATGGTGTGACCTCACAAGCCCTATTGTCCCCGATCCTCCCACTGCCTTTCTCATTTGCCATGCCACAGGCAGACTCATTTGCAGAGGTTGAAAAATACTCCCATTTTGTGCTCACCTCAGATGCCTCACATACACTCTTCTGTCTATCTGGGAAACATTTCCTGACACCTTTGCTTGCCTTAGTTTGATTCTTTACTTTCTTCATATTTCACTTCCCCCCAGATATCATGTTCCACTCATCTGTATACCCTAACCCAGGTTTATTGCTCATATTACTCCTTAAAATTTGAATTTGTATATATTTTACTTACTCTCTCACTCTTTCACTAGGAAGCAAGAACTGGGATTTTATTTTAAGCACTGCTGGACTCATAGCATCTAGAACTAAGGATGAATGCATACTTGTCAAATGAAGGAATAAAATAGACGGGTGTATGGTTACTCACTTACATGGTTTTTCCAAGTGGATTGCATGCATGCCTTCAATTCTTTTCCGATCCAGGCACTAATTTCCTTTTCCATGTAACTTGGCAGCACTGCATGACCCAGTTCTGCCACATTCCTAGACTCTGGGCTCAGCTTTGTGATTTTAGTGAGCAGCAGAATGTTAACAAACGTGAATAAGCAGAGGCAAGAGGAAGCACTTACTTATTTCTTATTGCAGTCTTATTTGTCAGACTTTACTGTGAGAATAAACTCACTTGAACTAACATGGGATGTAGAATATGTAGCAGAGATGAGCGTTTTCTGTCATTTTGGTTGAAATCCTTCTAAATGAGTAGTGCATGCATGCTAAGTTGCTTCAGTTATATCTGACTCTCTGAAACCCTGTGGACTATAGCTCACTAGGTTCTTATGTCTATGGGATTCTCCAAGAAAGAATACTAGAGTGGATTGCTATATCTTCCTCCAAGGGATCTCCCTGACCCAGGGATTGAACTCGAGTCTCTTATGTCTCCTGGATTGGAAGGTGGGTTATCACTAGCACCACCTGGGAAGCCCCTAAATGAGTAGACCTGAGTCTGATGTCAAATGTATGCCTGAGCCCAGTCATGACAAGAACTGGCTGCACTAGCTCATGCAGACTCATGGGCTCAATAAAAGTTTATTGTGATATTTTACTGAGGTTTTGTGATTGTTTTCAGAATTATTATGGCAATAGAAAACTAATAGAATAGAAAAAAAGTCCAAAAAAGTTTATTTTAATTATTTTATAATTTCATTACCAAAGTAGTGCATTCCCTGTAACAAATGAAACAATTAAAAAAGAACAGTAATTATCTTGGCCTACTTTCACCTCTTCATTTACTTCCATGTAAGGAAACCTATGTTAACAGCCTGACACACATACTTCAATATTTTCCCAATAATAAATGTTTCTGAAAATCAAAAAGAATGAGAAATGTGCAGTATAGTCTGCTATATTGGGGATCTATAGAAAATATTTTGTAGGAAGGGAAGGTAATCCAATGTCCTTTAAAAGGTTTCTCTAAGGGCAGGGACATGGTGATGGGACCCTATATAGAGAGGTAGATAAGAAGTGATTCTAATAGACCATGAAAAGGTAATGGGAGTTGATATTATGCTAGAACTAGAAGTAACAAGTGTAGAAGATGAATAAAACTAGGACTTCATTTTTCGGAATTTAAACATGAGTGAGTAAGATGAAGCACAGAGAGAAAGACATGACTTGCCAATATGTGAATAAAGCTATAAAATTGAAGAGTATTTTATACCTTCATCTCTTTATTACTAGACCCTTCATTTGATATCTAGTCTGTATTTGTGATGGCAGTTAATTCATCCAGCCAAAGCATTGAAAGCATCCTTAACTCTTTCAACTCTCACATCTCTCCAAATCCACTCTCCTAGTCCTCCACAACTTATTTTTTTAAACATTTCTTACAAAATATATCTTAAACTCATAATGTTTTTCCTACCACCATCCTCTGATAGTTTACTATTTTTGCCTCCTTACTTCTTTGATTCTACATTATCCACACCACAGTGAAACCTATTTTTCTAAAATGTAAGTCTAATATTATTTTAAAACTAAATCTTCTCTTCAGATATTTCTGTCCACGAAGCAAAAAATTTAAAATTCTCACCCGTGCATATAGGCTTTTACTGAGGAGGCTCTTGCTTATTTCCACAGTCTCCAGAGTTACTCTGCTGCCCAGCTGCCATAACTCTAAAAGATCTTCTGGCACACAATGATATTTATTCCTTTGATGTCTTTAAAAATGATGTGCCCATGTATGACTGTCATCCTTGATACTGACTTTGAAAACTCTTTTGACCTTATTATTTAATAGAGAAATTGTTTTATAAAAATTAAGTTCTGCCAAGATAGAATGGTGTTATATCTCTCAGGTCCTACATCTCATAACTAAACGTCTCTGGACATAACACCACATACCAGGATAAAAAAAATTAAAGAAGCAAAGAAGTCAGGCTGCCTACAGACTATGGAACTTGAGGACCAAGACAGTGGTGAGACCACTGAATTTCCTTATTTTATCCCATATCTTCTGAACAGAATGCTGTGGAAATCTCTAACCCCAAGCCATCAACAGGCAGAAACAAAGAAACAAATGCTCAAGTAGAGTTTATTTCCTCAGCCAAAAGACAGAGAATAATCTGGACTAATGACAAAAAGCCTTTTGTCAATACCCACTTAGTCCAGGCTACTGTAACAAATTATCATAGAGTGGGTGCTTAAAACAACAGAAATTTATTTCTTGACAGCTCTGAAAGCTAGGAAGTTCAAGATCAGGGCACCAATATGACTCAGTTCTGGTGAGAACATACTTCCAAGTCTACAGATGACCAGGTTCTTGCTATATCCTCACATGATAGAGAGCAGAGAGGGAAGAAACTTTCTAGTGTCTCTTCTTATAAGGGCACTAATCCAATTACAAGAGATATACCTTCATGAACTAATTATCTCCAAAAAGTCCCACCTCCAAATAATATCACATTGCAGATTAAGGTTTCCACATACAAATTTGAGGGGGACACAAACACTCAGTTCATGTCAACACCCATTATTCAGCCAAAAAATGCAGAAAAGACTCCTCCCTTTATGCACACTTACACAATTTTTGTGGGTGAGAAAAGAGAGTTATCTTCCACCCTACCTTTCAAGACACATGTAAGTAAGTGACAGTGCCCCAAATCCCCCATCTGGGAGTGTTGGCTAGGCTGAGCAAAGAGTGAGCTTCCCTGCCCTGCCCTTTGGAATAGGTGATAGAGATGCAATTTTCCTTCCAAGACAGTATTGGTGGGACAGAAATTGAGCTGCTTTTTTTCCTCACCTGATAGCAGCAGACATTATCATGTTTCCTTCAGCCAAAGTAGTTTCAAAGGGTGCAGTGGCAGTCTAAGCATCTATCCCATCCAGTATCAATGAGCCTGAACAATACAATGGAATTGGGACTTGTAAGCTGTTTATTCCCCCCCCCCAACAATTATTGGTATTAGTGAAGCCCAGTGGGGAGCTGACTCTCTATATCCATCTGACAGCAAGAAGAATGAAGGCTTCAGTGCAAATCAGAGCCAGTCATCACTCTAGTTCTCCTTGTCCCTTGGTGTCAGCAAGGCCCAGTGAAAACTAAGGTCCCCTTCCACCATGTAGTGATGAGGTAGAACAAGCTGGTAGAAGGTGAAATAGCTGATGAGTGTCAACTACTTCCTTCTACTGGTGTCAGAGGGGAATAGTGGGCAGCTGAGCTTATATCCCTAATCAGAAGCAAAAAGTCAGTGATCATCAATGATCTGCTTTTACTAAGGAAATGTCAGCAAGGACTAGGGGAGCTGTAGTTCTGTCCACTCACCTGAAATGAGGAGGTATGCATAAATGTTCCAGTTTTGCCAAGAGATATTCATGGGTCATAATGAAAAGCTGGGCTTTTCACCTAATAGGCTCTAGTGATCTACCTCAACAGACAGATTATCTGCTAGGAAAGATTAAATAGGATCTAGAGACTCATAATATAAACTATAATATGTCCAGTGTATCATGTGTCATGCAAAGAACCAGGAAAACCCTAATGGAAAAGGACAATCATCAGACACCAAATCAGCTTTCAGAAAAATCCAAAAAGCATTTTTCACTAGCAATCTGAAAATGCTTTCACAATCCATTAGGAATTCTTTTACTTATTTATTTTTAGGAATTCTTTAAAATCACCCCTTCATGAGAGATCTCATAGAAGAAATAGAATTTATAAGAAAAGCCAAGTGGAAATTACAGACCTGGAAAACAACAGCATTCCAGGGACTTGTGTGAGAGTAACAAAAGCACTAACATTCACATCATTGGAGTTTCAAGAGGGAAAAAAAAAAGAGAATGGGATCAAAAAAGTATTCAAAGAAAGAATTCTTGATGAAAATTTCCCAAATTGGTAAAAAATCATAAACCTACAAAAGAAATCCATACCAAGACACGTCATAATTAAGCTGCTGAAATCTAAACAGAAAGAAAAGTCTGGAAGCATCCAGAGGGAAACAGTGCATTATTTACATAGGAACAGCAATTCAAATGAGATCAGATTTCTCATCTGAAACCATGAAGGCCAGGAAGAAATGGCTCAGTAATTCTCAAGTAAAAGAAAATAATTGTCAACCAGAGATACTATATCCAGGGAAAATATTCTTCAGGAATGAAGGGAAAATAGAGTCATCGTCAGATGAAGTAAAACTAAGAGAGAAGCTAGTTTAGCAAAACGAACCTGAAAAATGGTTAGAAGTTCTCTTAAAAGAAAGGAAATAATAACAGGAGAATGCTTGAAATTTCAGAAAGGAAAAAAATGAGTAAAAGTAAAGGTATATATAATACACGGTTCTCATTTTTATGAGTTTTATAATGCATATTTGAAGTTGGAAAGAACTATAAAAGCATCTGATGTACTCAATGAATATAGACATATACTTAATACAATTAAAATTTGAAAAAGGGGAGGGTAAAGAGACTAATGGAAGTAAAATTTCTACATTTCACTAGGACTGGTGATATTTCAATGCCAGTTGATAGTGATGTTTCACATATTATTTTTAATACTTTGAGTAACTACTAAGAGATTTGTAAAGAGTGAGATATTAAGAAACATTATAATCAAATCAAGATGAAATCCTAAAAAATGTTCAAATATCTACAGTAAATTAAGCAAAGAGAAATAAAAGAATGAGCAAAAGAGAAAAATCAGAAGAGAAATAGTAAAATAAAGGCTTCCCTTATATTCCAAGATCATTTAGTTTGAAGCTATTATACATTTTGTATTTTTACAATTGAGAAATTTTCATGTTATTTCAAAATTCCCTATTTCACTCAAAGTTACTTAGCTTCTAGAAAATAGAAGCTGTTTTTTTTGTTTTTTCATCTCCTTATTATAAATGTGTGCCACATAATGTCATTTGATTTATGTGTCTAGCAAAGTGGCACTGCCAAAGGGTGGCTCTGGGGGGAAAGATTTAGTCCCCTTACAACACTGTCATCCATCCACTCCCAAGTCAATTGAATTAATCTAAGTAAAAATGTGCATGATATTCAAATGCAGCTTCAAAAAATTTCTCCTAGTTTCTCTCTTACAACAAAGTTTTAGCTTCTCAGTTCTTCATGCATAGAAATTGACATGTAGGAGCTTTCAACAAGTTAGTAAGAATATGTTTGCTTTGAGTTTAACAGACTGTATCCTTTGGGGTGCTTTGTCTTACTATTAGATGAAACTATATATGGATATATTTTATCAGTTAAAGATTTTTATGATATTTTCATTCAAATGATACTTTTTATGTTATATGCTAAAAATCAGAGACATACATATAATATACAAAGATTTTCAAGACTATTGCCTAGCTGTTTTTTTTCAATTTTTAATACATGATACATTTTAAAATTTGTTCCCATGGATTTAATTAAGTAGATTTGATTTACAGTGTTTTTCTTGAGTTTTTAATATAGGTGACTAGGTGAAATAAAAATGGACATTTTTAAGAGGAAAAATTTGGCAAACAAAGCAAATGTTTCCACTGATTTAAGATAACTGCTATTAATTTTTCATTGCATATATATGTGCAGGTGTGTGTATGTATGGTGGTTCTTTCCAAGTGAATGAAATATGCATTTTTATATCTTCTACCAGATATTATTTAACACTAATAGTATGATGTGTTGTTCTTTGTTACTAAGTTTAAGACATCTCTTTCTTTGTTTTTTTTTCCATAGCATTAGTATTTGTTTGATTAGTCTTTTCTTGGCCCAAATTTCTACGTTTTGTTATGTCTGTGGACTACTGATACATGATTTGAATCTGCATTAGATTCCTCTTAAGCTAACTTTCGGAGAAGGCAATGGCACCCCACTCTAGTACTTTGCCTGAAAAATCCCATGGATGGAGGAGCCTGGTGGGCTGCAATCCATGGGGTCACTAAGAGTCAGACATGACTGAACGATTTCACTTTCACGCACTGGAGAAGGAAATGGCAACGCACTCCAGTGTTCTTGCCTGGAGAATCCCAGGGACAGGGGAGCCTGGTGGGCTGCCGTCTATGGGGTCGCACAGAGTCAGACACGACTGAAGTGACTTAGCAGCAGCAGTAGCAGCAGCAAGCTAACTTTGCTATCACAATTCAGGGTTTAAATTTTTCATATTAAAATCTTTCTATTCTTCGAGCATCCAAAAATGACCTGTTCTCAAAGTCCATAAAGCTATCTGAATTATAAGTCTATTCATTTTTTCATTAACATGTCTAACAGTTCCTTCTGTACTTGTTCATCTTTTCAAACTTTTAAAATTCAGTTAAAGAGTCAAAAGAGTTTTAATTTATGATATACCATCAGAACTGACAGTAGCAAAAATAAAGTTTGAGGGGAAAATAATTTTTCAAAATAGTTAAAAGAAGAAACATTAAATATTTTATGACATTTAAAAAAAGTAAGTCACGTTTTATACAGTGTGGTTCCTTGTGGTATATAATTGTTAACAAACAATATCCAAAACTTGAATATAAGGCCATTTCAATGTTATACTGGCATGTTATTTAGTAGTATAAGTAATAAGAGAATGTATTTGTATTTGCTTTTGCTACTTACTCTTTTACGAAAGTGCAGGCATTGTGACAGAAGAANGTGGTTCCTTGTGGTATATAATTGTTAACAAACAATATCCAAAACTTGAATATAAGGCCATTTCAATGTTATACTGGCATGTTATTTAGTAGTATAAGTAATAAGAGAATGTATTTGTATTTGCTTTTGCTACTTACTCTTTTACGAAAGTGCAGGCATTGTGACAAAAGAAACAGCAAATCTGTCACAAGACTATCCACACTGCTTCTTCTCTTTTCCATTCCTTAAACGTACTAGGCACGCTGTCAAGCACGGCCTTTGTACTTACTGTTCTCTGTTCCCCTGCTACTGCTACTGTTACTGCCAAGTCGCTTCAGTCGTGTCCGACTCTGTGTGACCCCATAGACAGCCCACCAGGCTCCCTCGTCCCTGGGATTCTCCAGGCAAGAACACCGGAGTGGGTTGCCATTTCCTTCTCCAATGCATAGAAGTGAAAAGTGAAAGTGAAGTCGCTTAGTCATTCCGACCCTCAGCGATCCCATGGACTGCAGCCCACCAGGCTCCTCCATCCATGGGATTTTCCAGGCAGGAGTACTGGAGTGGGGTGCCATTGTCTTCTCCATCTGTTGTCCTGGATATCCAAATTGTTCCTTCCCTTGCTTCTGTCAGTTCTCTGGGCAAATGTCACCTCTTTATAAGTGCCTTCAATGATTAGCTTATTAAAAACATAAATGAATTAATCATCATTATCTCTCTACTTGCTTTATTTCGTTTCATGCCACATACGAAGTTTATTTCTATATGACATTTTCCTCAGTAAAATATAAGATCCCTGATGTCAGACTCTGTTTGATTCAGCCTAGCACATAACACTCGTGTCTGATGGGTTTTTGATAAATAAATTGGCCTATTGGCACTATGCTTTTTTTTTTTCTTTCAGTTTTACTGAGATGAAATTGCCATACAGCATAGTATAAGCTTAAGGTGTACAGCATAATGATTTGACTTACATACATAATGAAATGATTGTCACAATAAGTTTAGTGAACATCCATTCTCTTATATAGATATGAGAGAAAATTTGTGTATGTGTGATGAGAATGTTTAGAATTTACTTCTGTAACTTCCTTTCATATGTTGCACATTATAGCCCTAGTACTTACTCATAACTGGAAGTTTGTACTTTTGACTGGTTTTTATGAAATCCCTGCTACCTGTATCACCCACTCTGGTAACCACAAATCTGATCTCTTTTGCTATGATTTAGTTTGTGTTTTGTTTTTGTAGTATAATTGACCCACAACTCTATGTTAGTTCCTGTTATACAACAGTGATTTGGTATTTCTATGCATTTTTAAATGATTACCACAGAAGTTTGATAATGAGATAGCATGACACAAAATATATACATTGCTATTGACCATTTTACCCACACTATATATTTCATACCTGTGATTCATTTATTTTGCAACTGAAAGTTTGTACCTATTTCTTTCCTCCATCTACCTCTCTCCCCTCTGGCAACCATCCATTTATTCTCTATATCTTTAATTCTCTGTTTTATTAAATTTTTTGTTCTGATCTGTATATTTCATATATATAAGTGAAATCATCCAGTATTTGTCTTTCTCCGTCTGACTAATTTCACTTAGTATAATGCCTTCTAGGTCCATCAGTGTTCTCACAAACAGCAGATTTCATTCATTTAATGGTTGAGTAATATTCCATTGTATATATACCACATCTTTATTTGTTCATCTATTGATGGTCACTTGAGTTGCTTCCATATATTGGCTATTATAAATAATACTACAATTAGCAAAGGGATCCATATATTTAATTACTAATTATCTAATGCAAAATTCTAATTACTGCATTTGTTTTCTTTGGATAAATACCCAGGAATGGAATTGCTGGATCATATGGTAATTTTATATTGAGTTTTTCTGAAGACTTTCCATACTGGCTTCCACAGTAGTTGCACTGGTTTTAGTTAGTTAGTGTCAGTCACTCAGTCATGCCTGACTCTTATGACCCCATGGACTGTATGTAGTCCACCAGGCTCCTCTGTCCATAGAATTCTCCAGACAAGAATATTGGAGTGGTAGCCATTCCCTTGTCTAGGGAATCTTTCTGACCCAGAGACTGAACCCAGGCTTCCCATGTTGAAGGAAGATTCTTTACCGCCTAAGCCACTAGGGAAACTCATAAACAAATGCATGCGTGCTAAGTCACTCCAGTCATGTCCTACTCTGCAATGCCGTGGACTATAGCCCACCAGGCTCCTCTGTCCATGGGATTCTTCAGGCAAGAGTAGAGTGGAATGGGTTGTCATTTCCTTCCCCAGGGGATCTTCCTGACCCAGGGATTGAACTCAAGTCTACGCACCAGTTTACATTCCTACTAACAGTGCCAGAGGTTACCTATTTGCCACATCCTCACAAATGCTTGTCTTTTTGATAATAGCCATTCTGATGGGTGTGAGGTGATAGCTCATTGTGGTTTAGTTTTGCACTTCACTATCACTAGTAATGTTGAGCATCTTTTCATTTACTTGTTGACCATCTTTATATCTCCTTTGGAAAAATGTCTGTTCAGTTCCTGTACCCATCTGAGTTTTTTGTTTGTTTGTTTTGATGTTGTGTTGTATGAGTTCTTTTCATATTTTTTATATTAAGCCCTCATCTGACATACTATTTGCAAATAGTATGTCTCATTCATTAGGGTTCTTTTTTATCTTTTGATGGTTTCCTTCACTGTGCAACAGTTATTTAGTTTGTTGTAGTTGCATTTTATTACCTTTACTTTTGTTTCCCTTTCCTGAAGAGACATACCCTCACCCTCCCCCAGCAAACTATTAAGTCTAGTCTCAAAGAATGTACTGCCCATGTTTTCTTCTAGGTTTATGTTTCCAAGCATTGAATTTAAGCCTTTAGTCCATTTTAAGCTCATTTTTGTGCTTAGTGTAAGAAAGTAGTCCAATTTGATTCTTTTGCATGAAGCTGTCCAGTTTTCCCCCACTGTTTACTGATGAGGTTGTCTTTTCCTCTTTGTATATTCTTGCCTCCTTTGTGATAGATTAATTGCACATAAAAGTGTGAGTTCATTTCTGGCATTGCTCTCTGTGTCTGTTTTTGTGAAATACTATGCTATTTTGATTACTATAACTCTGTAGCATTATCTGATGTCAGGGACCATGATTCCTTCAGTGCTGCTCTTCATGCTTACAACTGCACCAGCTATTCAGAGCCTCTTGTGATTTCATACAAATTTTAGAATTTTTGTTCTAGTTCTGTGAAAAATATCTTTGGTGTCTTGATAGGAGTTGCATTGAATTTGTACATTATGATGAGTAGTATGGATATTTTAACAATATTCTTCTAATCCATGAATAATATATATTTTTCCATCTGTTTGTGCCATCTTTGATTTCTTTCATAAGTGTCATAGTTTTTTGTGTATAGGTGTTTTACTTCCTCAGTTAGATTTTTTTCCCCTTGGTATTTTATTTTTTTCTATATGATTTTAAATGAGATGGCTTTTTAAATTTCTCTTTCTGATAGCTCACTGTTGATATGAAACAGATTTCTGTATATTAATTCTGTAACCTTTAACTTTGCTAAATTTATTGATGATCTCTGATAGTTTTTGGTGGTGTCTGAAGATTTTCTATGTATATTGTCATGTCATCTACAGGTAGTGATAGTTTTCCTTCTTCCTTCCCAGTTTGGATTTTTCTTTTCCTGTCTGATTGCTGTGGCTAGGACTTACATTACTATGTTGAATAAAAGTGATGAAGGTGGATGTCCTTGTCCTGCTCTTAGTCTTGAAAGAAATGCTTTCAGCTTTTCACCACTGAGTATGATGTTAGCTGTGGGCTAACATACATATATCAACTAATGTATGTGGTCTTCTATGTTTAGGTAGGTTCCATCCAAACCCTCCTTTTTGTATCATAGATGAATATTGAATTTTGTCAAAAGTTTTTGTGCTTCAGTTTGTTAATGTGCTGTATCAGATTGATTAATTTATTGATGTTGAAACACCCTTGTATCCCTGAGATTAATCCCACTTGATCATGGTATGTGATCCTTTTAATATATATATATATATATATATATATTAATATATATATATATCTTTTTAATTGGCTTGCTTAAATTTTGTTGAATATTTTTACAGCTATGTTCATCAGTGATATTGGCCTATAATTTAATTTTTGTGGTATCTTTGGCTGGTTTTGGTACTAAGATGATGCTGGCTCTGAGGAATGAGTTCAGAAGCATTCCTTAGGTGTTGACTCGGCACAATGCCTTTTATAGTTGCAAAAAAGCAAATCATTTCTCAGTTCTCTCTGTTTTATATGCTTGTTTTATCTTGCTTTTTCTTTCCACAGGATTTGGTTAATCACTGTAAATTATGAGCTTTTCTAAATATTTCTTCTTGCTAAATTTGCTGCCACTTCTGCTTTTCTAAATTTCTTCTTTGATGTAATACTTTACACTAAATAATCTAAATGTTTCTTCTCTCACAAAAAATATTGCAGTTCATAAATGTGTCTGCTTGATGTTGAATAAATAATTTGATAATATATTTATTACTTTATGCAGACATGTTTTCCTCAATTATACATGGAACACACCACATATTATGTGACAGAATTTATACAGTTGTAATGGTTAAAACCTTTTTTCCCTGTCATCTGTCTGGGCTGATGACTATGAATAAAGACAAAGTTCATGTTCTAGCAACTTTTAAATAGAGGCTTTTAGTATGGTCTTTCTGGATGTACTCTGCATAACTGGAAGCAGGTATTTTTTTCATCTACCTACACTGTGAACAAACATACACAGTGGCTGTGCTGATGAAACTTCCTAGCTTTCTCCAAAATTATTTTGATACCTTCTTTTAACCCCCCAAGCTCTTAAAATAGACTTCATCATAAAATTTACCACAACAGTATAGATTTATGGGATATTTGTCCACTTTCACCAAAATATATTACATGGATATGAATTTGATGTTTCATATCTTATGTTACTGTCTACCACAGTGCATAGTAGGTAGTTTAAAAATACTTTTGAGATTAATGAGTGGTGTGTATGAACAAATTATACACAACAAATTATTTTGAATTTATTTTAAAAGAAAAGAAATTCCTAGAAAAAGAATATAACTCTAAGGCCTTCTCTGGTGGCTCAGACAGTAAAGAATCCACAGCAATGTGGGAGACTCATGTTCGATACCTGGGTCAGAAAGATCCTCAGGAGAAGGGAATGGCCACCCATTCCAATATTCTTTCCTGGAGAATTCCGTGAACACAGGAGCCTGGTGAGCTCCAGTCTGTGGGGTCACAAAGAGTCAGACAGGATTAAGCGACTAATACTTTCACTTTCCATGTCTGAAGTAGTTTGAATGTAAACATAAGAGAATCTCATTTTTGTATCTGAAACATCTTTTTGTTTAACTAAAAAAATATTATGTATTTGGCCATGTTGGGTCTTAGTTGCAGCATGCAGGCTCTTTGTTGCAGAGCAAATACTTCTCTTTAGTTGTGATGCACCACATTCTAGTTGTGGCGCATGGGTTTAGTTGTCCTGTGGCACGTGGGATCTCAGTTCTCGGACTAGTAATCAAACTGACGTCTCCTGAATTGGAAGGTGTATTTTTAACCACTGTATCCCCAGGGAAGTTCCCTACCTGAAGCTTCCTAACAATTTAAATCCTATTTCATTCTAAGTCTCCTAGCTTCTAAAAGTTACTATTCACGTAGCCGCTGTGGCAGTGATTACTATTTCCCTTCTCTTCTGTGAATACTCCAGGGAAGTAGTATATTTCTCAGTAATATTGCACACACATGTAGTCAAGACACTAGTTCTAGCTATTGCAATGTGAATGAAAGTGATAAGTCCAGCTTCCAGGACAGGGCATTTAAAAAAAAACAGAGGTGTGCCTTCTGTACTTTCTCTTTCTTCTCTTGTAATTTGGCTCCAGACAGACATGTTTGAATACAGGAGGTTTATTTTGGAGAATACTCAAGAATAATACCTGCAGAGAAGGGCAGGAAGCAGGATTGGAAAGAGAGAGAGTAGCTGAACAGTTCTCTCTGCAACAGAAGAATGCATCTGCAGTAGAGGCCTCAGCCAGTGTCACAGTGAGTTCAAGGCTGGAACGGCCTTTCAGAGACAGCAACACTTGAGTCAATGACATGGGTCTTTGTAACTTCATATTGACCAGTTATTTGTTGTGGATAGCCTCTGAGGAAAAGAGTAATCTTGAGAAAGACAGCTTATTTAGCCAAGGATAACTGAAGAGAGAAGCAGCTTTCCACCATCAGGAGTGGAGCAATAAGTACTTAGGTCCGAGCAGGGATCCACACCATAGCATTAACTATATTTCCTCTAAAAAAATGCAGATTGCAATGGGAAGCAAGTGAATAATGTAGTCATGACATAGAATGAACTAGAGTATATGAATTACTTTGTGAAGGGAAGCTACCCAGGAGCATTCACTTATGAGAAGGAAATAAAGTCAAAATAAAGTCTATTGTATTTTAGCTACTGAAATGCCCAGAATCTTAACCTAATGTCTAGTTGTCTAATGTCTAATTGTTATGTGTATATATATACATGAAATATAAATTTTAAAAGATATTTATACAAAAGGATAAGTTTTGTCAATTTCTTTCAGAGTAATCCATTTCTAATATTGTCCTTCCTCCCAACACTGCCTTTTAAGTTAAAGAAATGAAAGTACATAGAGCAATTATACAGATGGCATAATGTTTACCGGTGTTGCCAGGAAACTCCTGTGAGAGGCTATATTTCAGAAACACAATATCTGAAGCCATTGATTTAAAATTATTCATCCCTGAGGGATTTTAAACTACACAGCACTCTCCACAACTGTTTTCATGTGAGGTATTAAAATCCAGTGATTTCACATATGTATTCATTATTGGAGTAGCATCCACTTGCAGAAATAACTGTTTATTACTATACACAACTTTTGAAGTTTAAAAGGTATAATTTAGTCTGAAATTGCTCTAGGCCTCAAAGGGAGACAATATAGACAGGTATATATAAACGGTTCCTCTTAAGAAATATAATTCTCAATTCTTTTTTTTTTTTTTTTTAGTAGGAGCTCTAACATAAAAATCTTTGACTAAAGGAACAAGCAGTATTCACTATGTAAGTGCAATTCAAGTATCTGAGATAAATAATCATCTTGATCATGTTGCCAGATACTATTCTGAATATGGAATGTTTCAGCATTCCAGGGCAAGTTGATCAAATGATTCAGGGCTGAATCATTATCCAATGCATTGAAATGTTGGGGGGGGGTTAATGATATTTATGCCAAAATAGATTTTCTTTCTGACATAAAAACTGTATGGTTGAGAGGCCTAAAATATACTAGTACACTAGGAGATTCAGAGATTTTTAGAGATTTAACTTAATCTTCCAAACCTAATTGAATCTCCAACTACAATATAGTCATACACACTGTGCTGTGCTTCGTTGCTCAGTCATGTCTGACTCTTTGTGACCCCACTAACGATAGCCCACCAGGCTCCTCTGTCCATGGGGATTCTTCAGGTAAGAATACTGGAGTGGGTTGCCACGCCCTCCTCCAGGGGATCTTCCCAACCCAGGCATCAGACCCAGGTTTCCTGCACTGCAGGCGGATTCTTTACTGTCTGGGTCACCAGGGAAGCCCACAATATAGTCATAGCAAACAGAAAATATTAGTTAGCATTGGACTTAAATATGTGACTTTGACATAAAAGTGGTGCTGAATTGGAATCCTTAATATAATGCGCATAAATTGTGTGACTATGGATTAGTCACTGAGACTTAATTTTCTTATTAGTGAAATGGAGTAAATTATGTCTATGCTTTGTTGGATTTATAGAGTAAATGATACACGTGCAATGCTCTTATTACAGTAGATCATGATGTGCAAGTGTTCATAATGTAACTGGCATTTTACTGTTATTATAATAATTTAAACATATAAAAGCAAAGCTTCATTTGAGATAACTGTTCAAAAATAGCATGTTTCTATGATTTTACTGGTTTCTACAGTTACATTATAGTGTAGGACATATTATCAAACATGAAGTAAATGATTCAATCATCTGGTACAACGGAACAAGCAATTGTTGAAACTGAAAAAAAAGTTATGTGATTAGAAATTGTTGCCTCATTTGCATAATTCAAAAATAGCATTTCATTTGAAATTCATCTTAGTAATACGGTAAAAGCCAAGTGACTAAAGGTATCTGGTATTCATGAAAGGACAGACTAAAAGCTCAGTTTCTTTCTTCTCAGAAGACACAAACATTCTGAGACATAGATCTAAATATAGAAATAGTTATATATAATTAAGGTGGACCGTGTACAGATTATTTAGTCATCCATTCTGAAAAATAATTTTTACTATTTGGAAGAATAATGATTTTAAATGTCAACTTTACTCCTTAAATAATTGAAATTCCTTCAGCCTCTTGCATGCTAAATATTCCTTTTTGATGTTAGGTCTCTGAATAAATATTTTTCCCTGTTTGAATGTTTCTCTAAATCCTTATCCTGATTTAATTACCATACACCCTTTAGATTTTTAGCTTCTTTGTGAGTGCCATAGAAATAACGTTCCCAACTCCTCTTAAAAGCCCAATCTATCTTTTATATCCTGGCCTAGAGATTAATTCCTTCCCATTGTAGCATATGACTGTTGGAATTTACATGTATTTTAGTGATTTGTTGTTCAGTCACTCAATCATGCTTGACTCTTTGCCACCCCATGGGCTGCAGCATACCAGGCTTCCCTGTCCTTCATTGTCTCCTGGAGCTTGCTCAAATTCATGTCCATTAGTGATTTTAACAATTTATGTGATTATTATTTCTGCTAATTATAGCAAGAATTCACAAGGAATGACACCATTTCTATTTTTACACATATTTTCCCTGGTCCCTAGCTCAAGGATTAAAAAGACATCACCAAGAAATTAGAAGAAAATAGTTATCAAAAAGGTAAGTGTGAAATCATATTGAGAAATTATATCTGTAGTGTATTTGTCCTTTGAATGGAGGACTTTTGTACTATAAAAAGAAAGTAAGAGTCTATTACAGATACATTTAATTGATTTTCTAGACAATAAATAAAAACATATTTAAAACAAAAGATGACTAAAAAGTCTAAATATAGATAAAAACTTGGATAAATGTTTATAACATACTATAAAGAGCTAATATATTTTATATATATAAAATATTGCTCGGTTTTTCAGGTAAGTAGAAACAAGTGACATGAATATGAAATTTACTAAAAAAGAAAGAAGACCAGTGGTGTGCTGTGCTTAGTCATTCAATCATGTCTGACTCTTTTTGACCCCATGGACTGTAGCCTGCCAGGTTCCTCTGTCTATGGGGATTCTTCAGGCAAGAACACTGGAGTGGGTTGCCAGGGGAAGATCCAAGAGATCTTCTCAACCCAGGGACTAAACCCAGGTCTCCTGCATTGCAGGCAGATTCTTTACCGTCTCAGCCACCAGGGAAGCTCAAGAATATTGGAGTAGATAGCCAATCCCTTCTCTAGGGGATCTTCTGACTCAGGAATCGAACTGAGGAGGTCTCCTGCATGGCAGGCAGAGTTTTTACAAGCTGGGCTACCAGGAAGCCCCTATAGAAGAACAAAACAAAGGTGAAAACATAATTTCATTGAATTTGTTCATATAAACTATAATAGATGATGCTGATGGGTATTTAAGAATGACATTCTGTTACACTGCTAGTTTTATGTTCATGCTTATTTTCTCACAAACAAGTTACCGATGTAAAAATTTAATAATGTAATAATGATGAAAAATAATAGTCCACTCTATTTAGCTTGTTAAACTAATTAAGCAAGAAGGCCTTTAGATTGAGTGAGCTCTAAAGCCAAAACGGCCCACATAAGCAAACCAAAAGGGAGGTCAGTATGTGCCTCAAGAATACTAAATTTAAACCTAAGT
The DNA here is from genome assembly GCA_006410615.1 of Neotragus moschatus. Lineage (NCBI taxonomy): Eukaryota > Metazoa > Chordata > Mammalia > Artiodactyla > Bovidae > Neotragus > Neotragus moschatus. The sequence goes on along the minus strand of SJYA01001036.1, from coordinate 1,019,563 downwards.
ACTACCTATCACAAACAGTTAATTAGGCTATAAGCCATAGTCAATCAATAAAATTTCCTTGCTTTTCTTCTGCCTTTTCTCCAGACAAGATTTTCTCAGCTTCTGTCAGTGGAGCATTCCTAACCTCTTGTGGTGTGATACCACCTGATTGGAATGGATAAATACCTAAATAAAGTCCTAATATTTTTAATATGCTTCATTTTATCTTTTTACAAGCTCTAACTATGAGGTATTTGTTTAAAAGAAGCATACCACGTCCAATATAAGCTTTAAATGTAAAAAGTCCTTATCTGAGATTTAACCATTTGAGACACAAGGAATTACCCTTAATAAATTATTAAAGATATCTAAGAAGATTTACAGAAAAGAATCTTCATCCAAAATGTATTGCAAACTACTAAAATTGAATTTTTTTGGTCTTTCTCTATCTTTCTGTCTTACCAATCATCAAGGTCATTAGCAAAGCCCATCGGCTCTATTCTAAGTCATGTCCCAACTCCGCTATTCTGTTCCTACAGTATTACCCTGTCTTATATCTGTGGGACCATTGCGATAGCCTCATCACTGGTTCCCACAATCACTGTAGTCTCTTTCCCATGTTTTTTGCACATATCAAGCAGAGTGTTCTATTTACAACATCATTGTATTATTTCATCACTCCCAATAGCTTCTCATCCTACTTAAAGTCCCATCTCCTAATCTAAGACTTCACATGATTATCTGACAAGGCCCTGGTTACCATCTTTTACTCCAGTCACTCTGATCTACTTATCTTTCCTTGATAACACCAAGCATAGTTTGGTCTCAAGGCTTTTGGATTTGATGATTTTTTTTTTCCCTTTGGCAACTGAGAGTAAATTGCTCCCTCTTGAGGGAGATAGTTTCATGCAGGCCTCTGTCCAAATGTTGCTGCTACTGCTAAGTCGCTTCAGTCGTGTCCGACTCTGTGTGACCCCAGAGATGGCAGCCCACCAGGCTTCCCTGTCCCTGGGATTCTCCAGGCAAGAACACTGGAGTGGATTGCCATTTCCTTCTCCAATGCATGAAAGTAAAAAGTGAAAGTGAAGTCGCTCAGTCCAAATGTTACCTCCTAAGAGATTCTCTCCCTGCTCATTCTGGGAAAGCAACCATTTACTCTTGACAATAATTTTATGTCCACACTATCCTTCTTCATTTTATTCATAGCACCTACCATTTCTTGACACACACATATACACTTGCCTTCTGCATTAAAATATAGGTTAAAAATATAAGGTAGGAAATTAACTTTGTTTGCTCTCTAATCCTTCTCCAGTGGATTTTTTGTAGATGATAAATGTCCAAATATCTTTCAAATGAATGAATATATTCATGAATAAAACGATAGTTACTTATATTAAATTCATGTGATGGGATAAAATAGTTTATAATTTTTATTAAAATGTTTGTTGGAATTGACCAGAGAATCATTTTATAAAATATTCTGATCACAATTATGGTAAATTTTTATTTTGAACTTTTGTGCTTTTTGTATTTTCTACTTTCTTAGCAAACATCTATTACTTTTATGCTACTATATGTATGTCAGATTACTATATCAAAATATTTAAAATATTTGCCTCATCATTTGTAACCAAAGTTTTATGATATCAGGCGACTCAATACCTTAGTACTAGTCTGCTGTAAAGAAAGAATACTATCTTATTCTTAAGTAAAATTGAGTCAAAATATTTTTTCTTCTTCATATAATCTATTCAGTTTTATTTTTTATGTTTTAAGTGCATTATTGTCTACTTTTTTTTTTATTTTGGAAGTCTGCTTTATCCAATTTTAGTTTGGATGAGTATCTGTAGTTTAGCACATGTCTATTGTGATTCTACTTACGTGATAGTGAGAAAGGTAGATTACAGTCAGAGCTATAGTAGATTAAAAAAAAATTAACACAATTTGGTAAAAACACATTTATACAATTGGAGCCTTGCCTTGACTTTTTAAATTTATATGTTCCTATCTTATTTTTTTAATTGCCTCTCTTGTTTTCTTCAATCTATATTATAAAATTTAATAAACCTAGCTTTCAAAATCAACAGTGAAATGCATGGTGGAGTAACATTTAACTAATCTAAGGCAGGTTTTTCCAGGCTTAACACAAGTGATATTTTGAGCTAGATAGTTCTTTGCTGCTGGGAAGACTTTGCTGGGCATTTTGTGGGAGCATCCTAGGCCTCTACCCGGTCAATGATAATAGCAACACCCTCCCCCTGCCCTTTCCCAGCTGTGAAAAATAGAAATATCTCCAAATATTGCCAAATATCCCTCAAAGGCAAAATCACTCCCAGTTGTGAATGACTGCTCTAAGGAAGAGAGCAAACACAGTGAATCTGGTTGAATTTATATTTCAGAAGAACTGAAATAAATGCTTGCTTATAAATATCTTATGTGTCATTTGTAGTCATTTGAAAAATATTAGCATAGAAGCATTTTACTGACCTTCCAATGTTTATGATTTATTCATTTATAATTCATATGTACATAGAAATACTCATTTCACTTAAAATAGCCTTCAAATCATTGAACAGTGTGTTTGGGTTGTATCATTTGGCTTTTCTTCAGTTAAAAACAATGTCTGGATCTTACTAGTTTCTCTTTGGGTCATTATATCTTATCACATAGACACTTTCTTTTCTTCCAAAATAAAGTTTCAGTAAAATTAGAAGTTTAATTATGCAGTACCCTGATATCTGTGCAATTTATCATTTTGTTTGCTTGCATTTTATTTCATCTAGTTCTATGGCAGCAGTTCTATGCAATCTGTACTACTACTGAGAGAAACAAGTTCCAGTTTCTCAGAGGCACTATTTCCCCGTTATTGTAAGCCTGTCACATTCATTTGTATAGCAAATGCTTATTTAGGATAGAGGATTTTGCCTCCTATATTTTGGGCTGAGCTGATAAGGAATGAATATATTTTTTCCCTGCTAGGTTGCTTTCAAGGAAGATTAAGAACACAGAATATATGTTTAATGTATTTTAGCTGAACTCAGGGATCGAGTTAGCTCGATGTATCTCCAATATATCCTGTGTCTAAAGATCGCCTGGCTCCATAACAAGTACTGATTCAGTCAGAGCAAGACCTCCCTCTGACTAGTTTTGAAACACTTTTGGAGAATGGAAGAAAACACCTAAGATGAGAAAAATAATTGAAGAATTTTATTGCTGGAAGAAAATCTGAATGATTTTATAGAATTCCACGTGAATTTTCCAATTTTAATGTAAGACTCAAAGAGATTACAGGCATGCACTGAAAGTGCAAGTCACTTTCAGGTCAGTTCAGTTCAGTCACTCAGTCGTGTCCGACTCTTTGCAACCCCATGAATCACAGCACGCCGGGCCTCCTTGTCCATCACCAACTCCTGGAGTTCACCCAAACTCACATCCATTGAATTGGTGATGCCATCCAGCCATCTCATCCTCTGTCGTCACCTTCTCCTCCTGTCCCCAATCCCTCCCAGCATCAGGGTCTTTTCCAATGAGTCAACTCTTTGCATGAGGTGGCCAAAGGGGAGTTTCAGCCTTAGTATCAGTCCTTCCAATGAACACCCAGGACTGGTCTTCTTTAGGATGGACTGGTTAGTCATGTCCAACTTTTTGCGACCACAAGAACTATACACAGTCCATGGAATTTTCCAGGCCAGAATACTGGGGTGGGTAGCTTTTCCCTTCTCCAGGGGATCTTCCCAACCCAGGGATCAAATCCAGGTCTCCTGCATTGCTGGTGGATTCTTTACCATCCAAGCCACAAGAGAAGAACAAAAATATGGGAGTGGGTAGCCTATCCCTTCTCCAACATGTCTTTCCAACCCAGAGGTTGAACCAGGGTCTCCTGCATTGCAGGTGGATTCTTCACCAACTGAGCATTTTATTGCCCTTCACAAGTGTCACATTTTTTTTTCTTTCTTTCTCTCTCTTTTTTTTTTTTTTT
>SJYA01001036.1:965969-1014546 GCA_006410615.1 Neotragus moschatus | reverse complement strand
GTGTCCGACTCTTTGCAACCCCATGAATCACAGCACGCCGGGCCTCCTTGTCCATCACCAACTCCTGGAGTTCACCCAAACTCACATCCATTGAATTGGTGATGCCATCCAGCCATCTCATCCTCTGTCGTCACCTTCTCCTCCTGTCCCCAATCCCTCCCAGCATCAGGGTCTTTTCCAATGAGTCAACTCTTTGCATGAGGTGGCTAAAGGGGAGTTTCAGCCTTAGTATCAGTCCTTCCAATGAACACCCAGGACTGGTCTTCTTTAGGATGGACTGGTTAGTCATGTCCAACTTTTTGCGACCACAAGAACTATACACAGTCCATGGAATTTTCCAGGCCAGAATACTGGGGTGGGTAGCTTTTCCCTTCTCCAGGGGATCTTCCCAACCCAGGGATCAAATCCAGGTCTCCTGCATTGCTGGTGGATTCTTTACCATCCAAGCCACAAGAGAAGAACAAAAATATGGGAGTGGGTAGCCTATCCCTTCTCCAACATGTCTTTCCAACCCAGAGGTTGAACCAGGGTCTCCTGCATTGCAGGTGGATTCTTCACCAACTGAGCATTTTATTGCCCTTCACAAGTGTCACATTTTTTTTTCTTTCTTTCTCTCTCTTTTTTTTTTTTTTTTATAAATTGAGAGTTTGTGGCAACTTGTATCTAGCAAGTCTCTTGGTGTCACTCTTCCAACATCATTTGCCCACTTTGTGGTCTCTGTGTCACATTTTGTTAACTGTCAAAATATTTCAGAATTTTCCACTGTTATTATGTTTGTTTTGGTTATCTGTGAAGAGTGAACTTTCATATTACTGTTAGAAGTGTTTTTTTGTTTTGTTTTGTTTTGTAGTTTTTAATTAAAGTATACACATTTTTTACATAATGTTATTGCACACTTAATAGACTGCAGTATAGTGTAAACATAACTTTTATATGCACTGGGAAACTGAAACTTTCCTGTGACTTGCTTTATTGCAATATTCCTTTATTGCAGTGGTCTGGAACAGAACCTGAAATATCTCTAAGGTATGTTTATAAATGGCAAAAGTAATGACCCACACAACTAATTAACTTAAAGTTAGAATTCAAACCAAAATCACAGGCTAGTGCCAATTCCCACTGACTCCAAAGGGATATTAGAGTAAAATTTCATGTAATATAGTTTTAATTTTAATGCTTAGATGCTTAGGCAAATACTTGGAAAAAACTCCCAGATCAATTTGCACATCTTTAAGAAACCAAGCTATTTAGTAGCTTCCTACATGACTTAGTAAAATTAGAGTTATACCACAAATATTCTATTGTTTGACACTATGACAGGCATAATAAATCAAGCATAACAAATATATATGTTTATGATTGTGTATACAACTACATATCAGTTCAGTTCAGTTCAGTCGCTCAGTCGTGTCGGACTCTGCGACCCAATGAATTGCAGCATGCCAGGCCTTCCTGTCCATCACCAACTCCCAGGGTTCACTCAGGCTCACGTCCATCGAGTCAGTGATGCCATCCAGCCATCTTATCCTCTGTCGTCCCCTTCTCCTCCTATCCCTAATCCCTCCTAGCATCAGAGTCTTTTCCAATGAGTCAGCTCTTCGCATGAGGTGGCCAGAATACTGGAGTTTCATCTTTAGCATTATTCCTTCCAAAGAAATCCCAGCGCTGATCTCCTTCAGAATGGACTGGTTGGATCTCCTTGCAGTCCAAGGGACTCTCAAGAGTCTTCTCCAACACCACAGTTCAAAAGCATGTACATATACACAAATGTAGTATATGTCTATAGCTATATTGAAGTCTAATCTATATCTACATCTGTGTCTATATTGATCTCTTTATTCTCTTATGAATATGGCAAACATGGATACACCATGCATAAGCTTGCTCAACGTAGCAGGAATTAGCTAGGAGGAAAACATGTGGATACATCCTATAATTAATAAATCAAGGGCACAATTTCAATTTGAAATTTAAAGAAAACAGGAATCTTGTCAAAGTAATATTTCATTTTTGTTATGTTATATTTTGTATGTTTCAAAATAATACATGAAAGTGTTAGTCACTCAGTCATGTCCAACTGTTTGTGACCCGATGGACTGTATCCAACCAGGCTCCTCTGTGCATGGGATTCTCCAGGCAAGAATACTGGAGTGGGTTGACATTCTCTTCTCCAGGGGATCTTCTTGACCCAGGGATCGAATCTAGGTTTCCTGCATTGTAGGTGGATTCCTTACCATCTGAGCCACCAGGGAAGCCCTTACATAATACATAATACAATATTGTATATTGTATATATATCATATAATATTATAATGAATGAAGTAAACAATTGATGTAGAAGGTTGGAGACTAGACATCCTTCTGTGTCCTTCAAGTTATATCGTGTATATTTATATCTACTTTTTTTTTTTCTAATCAAATTTGTTTGCAAAATTTTCCACAGAACTTCAGATTCAATACCCAAACTTAAACATTTTATTACCTCTTAAGAAGTCATGTACTGGTTGGCAATTCTGTGTAATAAAAATCTGTCTGAAGTGTCATTGAAAACTAAGAGGCTTAAACCACATATATCCTTCCTTCCTCTTGTATACAGGCTTAGTGTCCACTGCTAACCCTTCTGTAAGACAATATACTTCTGCTTTACAGCCATTATCACAATTTATTTTGGGATTTTTATTCATGTCTTGTTTTTTTTCATGTAGGCTATAGGCTCTAAGCACAGAGTTTAGGTCTGCATGGAATCTACAGTACTTTAATTTAGTAGGTTTATACTAATATAGAATAAGTGAATGAATAATCCATTTATAAGGGATACTAAACTAAGCCTTGAATATTAGAAAATACACTTGAAAAACTGGTGAAGTTATTATTTCATTTATTTCCATTAACAAATTGAAACTAAAACAAAAATGTGTTAGAAATCTTTGTCTTACAAGTATAAATAAAAGAGTATCATTACATGCAATCTATCCTGCAAAAGTCTACTTTTTCACAAGTAGATTTACTTAGAGTTTTATTTTTTTATTTCACTGAATTTTTCTTGGCTGTTTTTGTTTGTTTTGCTTTGTGATTGGCAGGTAGAGTGATTTTAAACAGCAGAGATTTCAAGTGCTCATATAATTTCTGATTTTTCAAGTGAAGACTCGAGAGACCATTTTTTGATGCTTCCTATGTCAAGGCTGTATATTGTCACCCTGCTTATTTAATTTATATGTAGAGCACAACATGAGAAACACTGGGCTGGAGGAAGCACAAGCTGGAATCAAGATTGCCGGGAGAAATATCAATAACCTCAGATATGCAGATGACACCACCCTTATGGCAGAAAGTGAAGAAGAACTGAAGAGCCTCTTGATGAAAGTGAAAGAGGAGAGTGAAAAAGTTGGTTTAAAGCTCAACATTCAGAAAATGAAGATCATGTCATCTGGTCCCATCTCTTCATGGCAAATAGATAGGGGAACAGTGAAAACAGTGGCTGACTTTATTTTTTGGGGATCCAAAATCACTGCAGATGGTGATGGCAGCCATGAAATTAAAAGATGCTTACTCCTTGGAAGGAAAGCTATGACCAACTTAGACAGCATATTAAAAAGCAGAGAAATGAGTTTGTCAACAAAGGTCCATCTAGTCAAAGCTATAGTTTAAGTAGTCATATATAGATGTGAGTGTTGAACTATAAAGACAGCTGAGCACTGAAAAATTGATGCTTTTGAACTGTGGTGTTGAAGAAGATTCTTGAGATTCCCTTGGACTGCAAGGAGATCCAAGCAGTTCATCCTAAAGATCAGTCCTGGGTGTTCACTGGAAGGACCGATGTTGAAGCTGAAAGTCCCAATACTTCGGCCACTGATGTGAAGAGCTGACTCATTGTAAAAGACCCTGATGCTGGGAAAGATTGAGGAAGGGAGGAGAAGGAGAAGACAGAGGATGAGATGGTTGGATGGCATCACCAACTCAATGGACATGGGTTTGGGTGGACTCTGGGAGTTGGTGACGAACAAGGAGGCCTGGTGTGTTGTGGTCCATGGGGTTACAAAGAGTCAGACATGACTGAGCGACAGAACTGAACTGAATTGAACTGAACCCTGGAAAATATCTGAAATCCCTAGAGACTACTTCTTGATGCTTCCAACTCTGGTAAATGTCACTTCCCTTAATTCTTTAGAGTCTGTGTATCCATGCATGTTAAGTTGCTTCAGTAATGTCTGCATCTTTGTGACCCTATGGACTACAGCCCACCAGTCTCCTCTGCCCATGGGATTCTCCAGGCAAGATTGGAGTGGGTTGCCAGGCCCTCCTCCAGGGGATCTTCCTGACTCAGGGATCGGACCTGCATTGGCCGGCAGGGTCTTTATCATTGACACCACCTTTCAGACTGTATTCTGGCTTTTACATTCCCATTTACACTTCATATCTTGCCTGCTATTATTATTTTGTGTAGATACATCTGTCTCTTTATATGGTGCTAGGAGAGAGTCCTGAAAGTCCCTTGGACAGCAATGAGATCAAATCAGTTAATCTTAAGAGAAATCAACCCTGAATACTCACTGGAAGGATGATGGTGAAGCTCTAGTATTTTGATCATCTGATGCAAACAACCGATTCATTGGAAATGTCCCTGATGCTGGGAAAGATTGAGGACAGAAGGAGAAGAGGGTGTCAGAGGATGAGATGGCTGGATGACATCACTGATGCAATGGACATGAACTTGGGTAAGCTTTAGGAAATGGTGAGGGATGGGAAGACCTGGTGTGCTGTAGTCCATGGGGTCACAAAGAGTCAGACATGACTGGGCAACAGAACGACAACAAAAATCTGTCTCCTAAAATCCAAATATATATCAGCAACAACTTTAACTGTATGGCTCCCTAAATCTCTCCACATTAAGTGCCTTGATGCATAATTCATTCCTTTCAAAGATTATATCTCCTTTCCTCTCACAGTGCTTACCTGAATACTTATTGCAAATACAACTGAATCATAATAATCAATGAGATATAAGAGGGGAAAAGTTAAACTGTGCTCTAGTGTAAATTCATAAAGGGAAAACATATGTATTCTTTAATTATTAAAAAATCTCTTCTTCATTATATTGAAGATTTAAACATGCCTGAGCGACTTAGCAGCAAACATGCCTTTAAACTTCTTTAATTAAATTTTGATATATGAGTTTACATAATTTAATTTAGATAAAGTTCTTCTATGCTGCTAAGTTGCTTCAGTCTTGTGCGATTCTGTGTGACCCTATAAATGGCAGCCCGCCAGCCTCCCCTGCCCCTGGGATTCTTCAGGCAAGGACACTGGAGTGGGTTGCCATTGCCTTCTCCTAAAGTTCTTATACAGATTTTTTTTAAAAATACAAAGGAAAACATACATTAAACTCCTTCAGACTTCAATTTCTTCATTTATAGATGAATTAAATTACATGGTTTCTTCCAGTTCTATACTAGAATGAAAAACTGTATCTAAAGGTGATTACTTTCTACACTAAAACTCTATAGCCATTGCTGTTCAGATTTTATTCTAATGAATTTAATCTAATCAGGAAACACTTTGTTTTCTTGCTTTATAGTATTAAGAAACTTTGAGAACACCTGGATATATCTGTTTCCTCTTAGCCTCTAATTGCTGTAACTTTATTACTTTATTATAAGAAGATTAGATTCCTGTTGGCTTTGGAGTAAAGCTTAAAATTCTCATCTTCACTTTTTGATTAACTTGTTGGTCACTTTTCGAAGCCCTTGCCTCATCATTTCTACCTAATTTAGTATCCTTTATTTGAAATGGCTTCCTTTCTATTCTTCCATTTCAAGTAAATCCTTTTCTATTTCTAATGTGCCCTTGCTCCTTTATCTCATTATCATCCTTCAGGTCTTAATGTAAATGTCACCTACTCAGGGAGCATTTCCTCTATCAACAGAAAATAATTAGTGAGAAAATGAGAAGTTTATTTTGGTTTGTAAACTGCAAATTTCATGATTACTCCTTGAATGATTGTTTCTTGAACTGAATGTTAATGACTCTGATGATTTTTGTCCAAATAATTCTCAACACTTTTGGATAATAACTTATAATGGGTGAGGGAATTTTATGTGATACCAAAACTGATCCAACTGAGATCTTGCATTTGCTGGAATGGAAGCTGCAGCTTCTATAAATTATTATTCCATAGAAGGAGTTTGTTTTTACATAATTCAGATAAAATCATTATTCTTTAATGGAACACTATCATACATCAGAAGATACTAAAAATTATTTCTGAAATAAATGCTATGTGAATGTATGACAACTGTACAAAAATATTATTTTCCTTGATACCAGAAATTAAAATTTCTGTAAGTATTTGTTGTATGAATGCAAACTTTCCTATACACATAGATGACTTTTATCACTCAGTTTCTGTTTTTAATTTTCTATTAAAGTAACACATTTATGATCACTTAATGCTTTTGAACTGTGGTGTTGGAGAAGACTCTTGAGAGTCCCTTGGACTGCAAGGAGATCCAACCAGTCCATTTTGAAGGAGATCAGCCCTGGGATTTCTTTGGAGGGAATGATGCTGAAACTGAAGCTCCAGTACTTTGGCCACCTCATGCAAAGTGTTGGCTCATCGGAAAAGACTCTGACTCTGGGAGTGGTTGGGGGCAGGAGGAGAAGGGGATGGCAGAGGCTGAGATGGCTGGATGGCATCACCGACTCGATGGACGTGAGTCTGAGTTTACTCTGGGATTTGGTGATGGACAGGGAGGCCTGGCGTGCTGCGATTCATGGGGTCGCAAAGAGTCAGACACGACTGAGCGACTGAATGCATTTTAATTTTTGATTAAATGATAATATCCAAAATATTACCAGGTATATTAAAAGGTTAATCACTGAAAAGAAATACTGTTTCACCTTTAAAAATAATTATAATACCAACCACAAGTTGGCACTGCCCAGAGTATTTGCCATCTGACACTGTGGATATTGAATTCTGTGCTGTTGCAGATGTTAACCTTCCACATGCCCTAAAAGGAGTTCAGCGTGGAGAATGAAGCATTCTGTGCTCCAGGAAAACTGGTGGAACAGGTCTTCAGATAGTTAGATATTTTCAGGACTGAATTCATGATCCCAATCCTTATATATCTAGAAAAGCACTAAATCTTTACATCAGCTCCTTGTGACTAGCAGAAAACATTTTGTAAAATAAGCACTTGCTTGCATGTAACTCTCCCTTAATCAAAATCATGTATGTTGATCTTCCCCCACTACCTCTTTGGAGGAGTTTCTCAGAGTTATCTGAAGTGCTGTCTCCAGGCTGCAATCCTCATTTGCTCCCCAAAAGGCTTAACTTGCAGCTCTCACATTGTGTATATTTTTTGACAATATATACATAGTTGACAATAATACTACATAATATGAATTTTAGCTCCTGTTTTAGGTAAATATTCCTAATAATTGATTTGTTAATTTATATCTCTTGATTTAATGCATTAGTATATAAATTGCTAAGTATANATCTGAAGTGCTGTCTCCAGGCTGCAATCCTCATTTGCTCCCCAAAAGGCTTAACTTGCAGCTCTCACATTGTGTATATTTTTTGACAATATATACATAGTTGACAATAATACTACATAATATGAATTTTAGCTCCTGTTTTAGGTAAATATTCCTAATAATTGATTTGTTAATTTATATCTCTTGATTTAATGCATTAGTATATAAATTGCTAAGTATAGGAGAAGGCAATGGCACCTCACTCCAGTACTCTTGCCTGGAAAATCCCATGGACGGAGGAGCCTAGTAGGTTGCAGTCCATGGGGCCGCGAAGAGTCAGGCACGATTGAGAGACTTCAATTTCACCTTTCACTTTCATGCACTGGAGAAGGAACTGGCAACCCACTCCAGTGTTCTTGCCTGGAGAATCCCAGGGACGGGGAAGCCTAGTGGGCTGCCGTCTATGGGGTCGCACAGAGTCGGACACGACTGAAGTGACTTAGCAGCAGCAGCAGCAGCAAGTATATCAGAGGTGCACTTGACAGTTACCTACTTATATGATTTGAATGCTATGAGAGTTTGGCCCTGTCGAGACCCAGAGTAAGTCACCTCAACAGGTTCCTCAATGTCATATTGACTATGGTATTTTAAATTAAAGTTATTTAAGAAACATCTAATGCAAGACACTCCGGCCCTCCTTTCTGTTTCCCTGAAAGCAAAAATAAATGTCTAATGTGAAAACTGCACTTCGTGCATCTAAAGGTCAATAGGTACCAGAGATACAGAATTTGAGCCAAGAAGGCTATACAAGCAAACCTTGTTATTTCTTTAATTCTATCCCAAGTCCAAATTCTGTTTAAATTATTTCCTAAGTGAGCATCCAAGAGCTAAATTTCTTTGTCCAATCTATTCTCTACAATTTATTGTTTTTTAGTCTGAAAAGTAAAAAAGTTGCCTGCTTTGGCCCCTTTTAGGTCCCAATTCTATGAGACCTCCATGTGCCTGAATTAAAATTTGTTTATTTTTCTCTTATTGTTGGGCTGTATCCTACAGACTGAGAAGGCTTGTGCTTGCCCACCTTTAAGATTGAAAAGGCCAGATCACCGACAGAGACATGGATGGTTTAGTGGATGGAAGAGTTTACGTATCAGAGGCAAGATCCTTTAGCACCCACTTTGTGAGGTGAACTGCAGGCAGGACACTCTGTGCTTCCCAGGGAGAAGGGGAGATTGCCAGTTAGAGGGGAATTATGTCAGGTTGGCTCATCAGTTACCAGGGAAACCAACAGAGTGGCACACCTCTCATAACTTCCTTGATCCAAACAATCATTAGCTGGTGCCTGGAGCAAGTACACAGGAAGTTCAGGCAAGTAGGGTGAGGTGCAGCAGGCACTGTCAAGAAGGGGATGGACAGGGAGCAAGAGAACTGCCATCTTGAGTGGCCTGACCATATACTTGTTAATCTGTCCTGTGTCAATTTTTATTATTAGTCCAAACACAAGAATTCAAGGAAGGACAAATAGTCTCCTCCTGTTAACCAAGTTAAACATAGCAATGTTAATAAGTTAATTTTAAAGTATTTCTCCTCATTTGAACCAAACAACTGATTCATCTTTCCTTTAATGTTATATAAATAATCTTTTTAAACTGAACTGAAAAAACTTTATATGGTCCTTCAATTAAACTTAAGTAAGTAGATTTTTATAGGTAGTATACTCACCAAACATAGCTCAATCTTAAGCTTGACTCAACAACTTCCGCCTCTTTTCAATCAATGCAAAATCACTATGAAATGGAAAATTTGCATTTTCCTAAAGCAAATGTACAATAACACCTTTATAATGTTTTATGGTCACAAAACAAGAATAATGTTGCAATCTCCAATAAGCTCTTGCCCTTTTATGCACTCTACTTTGTCTTAGGTTTTTGTCACCTAAAAGGATTTTGGTCACCAATACCAGGAGACATCTCACATATATGATTAAAACTTAAAGTAACATCTCCCAAGAAACACTAAGCTGAACTCAGGGGAAAGTGACAAAGTAAAAGAAATACCTATATGGAGAAATAAACACAGAACACTTTTTCAGACTAGCAATGAAACTGGTAAAATACAAAATAGTACATGGATATATTGGGACATTGAAGTGGTTAATTTTATCCAATTCTTTATCCCAAGAAGTCCTAGATTTACCCTCAGATTCTTTTTGAACTAGTAATGACTTTAGCACACCATTCTTTGTTCCCTGCATGACCCCATTTATATCATCTCATTTGTTTACCTTATTCAAAAGTGAAATTTGGCTTTCACTCCTCAGTGAACTTCACCGTCTGACATATCAGATGGCATTCCCTTGCCTGACTGAACTCCCTCCTTAAAAGGCATGGAGGTTCACACAGTCATTTTTCTGATACTGCTCTCCTTCACTTTCTGTCATCTATACCATAACCTTGAGACAAATTACACGTAATATGCATGAACTTGCAAGCAGATAGATTTGGGGTCCCTGGATAAAGAGAACCAGGAATGGCTTTCTTGACATAAGAGAAGCCATTTTGCCTAAGCAATTTTTGTGATCTAAGTCTGGCTGTAATGCTTGTCCTTGAACATGTCTCAATAGGTTTCTTTTCAAAGTAATTAATGACTTTAAAAGAATAAAGGAATACAAGAACCTAGAAAAGGCAGTCAAACAACAGTGTAGTGATAAAACAGAGTCCTATTATACACACACACACACACACACACACACACACATATATATATATATATATATATTATAAAAATATACCTTTGAGTTCTGCGGGAACTAAGATTCCCACCCAGGTAGAGAATGGAACGATGATGTAGACCCTCCAGATATCAATCAGTCAGCTAAAGTTTGAACTTTGTCCCAGTTCAGGATTGAATTCTCCTCTGTTCAGCCCCTTCATGAATATGCATGTACCCTTTGCTCAGAACTTCCCCAAATTTGCTATCCAGGAGACATTACTTTGGGAAACATTCCTGGTGTTCTACTTACTTGCTCCAACTAATAATAAAACTAATAATAAATCTTTTCTTCTATCTTTAGCTTGGTTGCATCTATGGACTTGGCACCCACCAAAAGGTAAACCCAGTTTCCAGGTAATAAACTTTCTCTCAGTTGTGCTACACTTATAGTACTTGTGATTGAATTTGAAATGTTTCACCAAAGTTTGATATTTTACCTGTAAAGTAATAAATTTATAGCACCAGAAAATATGAGTTGTTTTCCCCAAATGTATACCATCTTCAAAACTTAGCATTTATTTGCAATGTCTAGATTTTAAATTTAATTTCTGAGTAGTAAGTAAGCTGAGGGGTTTCTGTGGTGGCTCAGACAATAAAGAATCTGCCTGTAATCCACAAGACCTGGGTTCGATCCTTGGGTTGGGAAAATCCCCTGAAGAACGGAATGGCAACCCACTCCAGTATCCTTACCTAGAGAAAACCATGGACAGAGAAGCCTGACAATTATGGGGTCACAAAGAGTCAGAAACAACTGAGTGACTAACATACACACACAAATAAGATGAGATGTTTTTAGTCAGAGATATTGAAAAAAAAGATGGATGATATAATTTAACATTTAACATTTTTTTCTAATTAACATAGTATATCCAATACAATATTGCAATCATATTAACTAAAATATCATCAAAAGTAAATGCCCAATTGACCATGAGCCTTTCTCTTGCACATTTTTTTTTCTTTTTTACATCTTCTGATAAGTGATGCCACCTAAAGATTGACACTTACCTTCTGCCTTTATAAGGACAAAGTCACAAATCACTGTAGCTGCTGAACTTCAATTCACCCTGAAAGGAGTTCAGGGTAGAGTTCAGGAATGAGGCACTTGGTACTGGAAAAAAAAGCTGTTAGAAGAGGCCTTTAGATAGTTAGATATTTCATGAGAAAATTCTATGAACTCAATTATTGCATCTTCTCATATTCAGAAAAGCATTACAATCATTAATGGTGACATCTGCCCCTCGACTAGCAGCAGGCCTCTGTCAAAATGTTTGTTTGCGTACACGTATCTCCCCCTTCACTAAAATCATATATAACACTGACCTTCCCCTCTGACTTCAGAGCAGTTTCTCAGTGCTATCTGAAATGCTGTCTCCCAGGCCATAGTCTTCATTTTGCCCCAAACAAAGCTTAATTCACAACTCTCACATTGTGTATTAGTTTTCCGTCAACAGTAGGATCATCTGATTTTTTCTACTGAGCCCAGTAAATTGTTTTTACAACAAATAGAAATCAACTATTTGCTTTTACAAAAAATTGAAATTGATTGGCGTCATGACCAGTAAATACTTTCCTAGTATATGGTCCTACCATAGATTATCATCTTTGCACAAGATATCTTTCTAAATTGTCCATCCCTTTCCTTTTGACTCTTAGAAAGCAGTAATTCTATAATAACCTTATTTCTTGCTTTAAGCATTTATCTTCTTGAATACTTAAAAAAACTTTTGCAGTCAAAACATATAATACTCTGCATGAAGAACTATAAATAAGGTCAAAACAAATTAACAATTAGATAATTGTTTGGGTTCTAATGAGTATTTCCTTTTAAGAAAGAAAACATGAAGTTAAAAATATGTGATTAACCTTTATATAAAGAATGGTATTCAAAATGCTATTAAGTCATTAACTTCAGTAAATAGGCATTTAACCTTTGTCAAAATGCAACAGTGTTTAACCTTTGTGTTTAAAATAGTACTTCTATTAGGTATGCTTCAATTGCTGCAGATCAAATAGGAAGTAAGCTGCCTCTTGACCTGAAATTTAAGCTAATCCTGATGCGANATAAAGAATGGTATTCAAAATGCTATTAAGTCATTAACTTCAGTAAATAGGCATTTAACCTTTGTCAAAATGCAACAGTGTTTAACCTTTGTGTTTAAAATAGTACTTCTATTAGGTATGCTTCAATTGCTGCAGATCAAATAGGAAGTAAGCTGCCTCTTGACCTGAAATTTAAGCTAATCCAGATGCGACCTTTAAAATAAGTTAAACCAAAGTTTGTTGAACTTTATTTTAAAACAGCAGTATCTTTTTTTTTTTTTGCAGACCTTTGCATATATCCCACTTCCTGCCGGGTGGGGATGGCTCCAAAATGCTGCAATGAAAAGCTGTTGCTGTTGTATTTGCAGTTTTTTTGGAGGCTAGAAGCAAAGAATATTCTCTTGAGAAAGTATGTTTTAACAGTATTTCCAGCCAAATTTTGCAAACTCAAGAGATTCAGATTAACATTTATACTTCTGCTTATGGAAAAGTACAGTTCTAATGTCTTGCCATTTACTCACTGTTAATTTTCAGTCATGGGGGAATAAAGTCATGATTTGATTTACTTATTATGGGGATACCAATTGTGTAGAAAGCATAATTTCAAATAAGAGAGTTATTTTCCTCCAAATATTTGCATCAGTCACTCTTCGTGATCCAATGATACATTTCAATTTTCCTCTCTAATTAGAGCACACATTCTGTTTTCTGTGTGTTCTACAACAGATGTGATATTTGCAAACATCTCACGGGAAGTTATGTTTTTCTGAAAGATGCTTACCTGCACAACAAAAAAGATTTTCAGGAGCTTCTGAAAATCTAAACTAAAAAGCACAACTTTTCCATAAATAGACCTAAGAGGAAGGTGAGTGAACTGGGTCTTGCTTGCCTTAATTGTCTTCCTTCTTCTGGTGAGCAGATCCTCCATTAGATATTAGGAGCTACAGATAAGGTGGCCTTCTGATATAAAATCATGAAGGATAAATCAGAGATGTTTACCTTTAAAAGGAGAATGTGTCTCCCTTTCAGAATGTGTCTCTGGAATATAGCTTTTGGCATTGTGTTGAGACTCATTGTTTTACAAANGAGCAGATCCTCCATTAGATATTAGGAGCTACAGATAAGGTGGCCTTCTGATATAAAATCATGAAGGATAAATCAGAGATGTTTACCTTTAAAAGGAGAATGTGTCTCCCTTTCAGAATGTGTCTCTGGAATATAGCTTTTGGCATTGTGTCGAGACTCATTGTTTTACAAAAGTTCAGTTCAGTCACTCAGTCGTGTCTGACTCTTTGCGACTCCATGAATCGCAGCACATCAGGCCTCCCTGTCCATCACCATCTTCCGGAGTTCACTCAGACTCACGCCCATCCAGTCAGTGATGCCATCCAGCCATCTCATCCTCTGTCATCCCCTTCTCCTCCTGCCCCAAATCCGTCCCATCATCAGAGTCTTTTCCAAAGAGTCAGCTCTTCACATGAGGTGGCCAAAGTACTGGAGTTTCAGCTTTAGCATCATTCCTTCCAAAGAAATCCCAGGGCTGAAGTATTCCATAAATTTTAAATGTGGGAGTTTTCCAACCCTTCAATTTCAGAGAGAGGGGAAACAAAGCATTAGAAGAGAAGATAGTAAGACATATGCACCAAGCAGCACCAGCTCTGAAAATTTTCAAATAAGTAAAGCTAGTTTTGAACATTTAATGATTTATATATCCTAGATGTCTGTTTCTTTCATTTTCAGGTTCTTATAGATGTTTTAACGATTCAGCTAAAGCTTCTCTAGGACTGTTGGCTACTCAAACAGTATAAACTCCCAAAGATTGGCATTTGCGTTCAGACCTTGTCCCTAACTCCTAGAGCACTGCCTGGGTAAGAATAAGGGTTTAGTGAAAGTTTACTGAAGAAATAAAGAAATAACATTCTCAATTAACGAATCCTTGACTCATAACATTAACTTTTTAAAACTCATTTGCATTCTAATAGGTCAAGGAACCCCTAAAGCTAAAGAAATGCAGCATTTGTTAGAGAAAATTTGAGGAGTTAATCAAGATGTTTAAAGATACATTTGATTTCAAGAGGAAATAAAAGCAGAGAAAGTCACAAAGAAACAGCATTTCAAATGCTTGAAATTTCAAAAAACAAAGTGGCCTACTTTGTATTGGAGTAAAACCTACTTTGCAGAGATCTCTTTCCTCTTAAATAACTGGTGTACAGAAGGAATAAGCTGTCCTTAACTCTCTTGGACTCCTTGACTGGGTCAGAAAATTAAACTGACAGAGCTAATAGGTGGAAATTGTACAAATTTAAGTTTCATGTAACATGGTAGACTTCATAGGGAAATTATATTTCAAAAAAAAAAGTTAAGCTTGAGTATTTTTAAACTAATTGGATAGTCATGTAGAAATTATGAGAAATTCAAAGAGCATGAGTTTATGAATAAACTAAGGGAAACTCAGCAAGTTTAATTGGGTTCTTCTCAGTATCCTTTAGTTTTTGGAGACAAGGATGATGCCCCTTTCTTCTGAGTTTGGTTTTATGACCCATTTCAGAGACGGAGAGTGGAGAGGGCTAGGGTGTTGATGATGGGGGATGTCTGATTGATCTTCCTGCTTCTGCCATTTTTAAAAATTCCTTCGGATTAAAATATGCAATGTGCAATGTTACCAGATTTAGGGGTAATGTGCCATGGATTCCATCACTGGCAAGTGAATTTTACAAAAAGGAAACTAATGTTTTTTTTTAAGCACATTCATTTTGAAGATTATTTAAGGTTTATTTTTCCAAAGATATTTATTTTTCAGAAGTTTCTTTAAAAAGAAGGTCTTTGTATTTTTCTAGTTTTGGTGTCTGGGATGGATACTGTCTTAGTCATGTGGGCTGCCACACACACACATACACACACACACAGAAATAAATAAACGTAACACAGATTTTAAACAGAAATTTATTTCCCCCCAATTCCGGCGCCTAGGAAGTCCAAGATCAAGATGCCAGCACAGTAGGGTCCTGGTGAGAGTTCTCTTCCTGGCTTGCAGATAGCCACCTTCTAGATGAGTCCTTACATGACAAAGTGAGAATATTAGTGTCACTTCCCCTTCCTACAAGGTGCTAATCCCATTTTGAGGGCTTTATCCTCATAAGCTTATCAAAACCAAATTATGTCACAAAGACTGCTCCTCAAGTGCCATTATATTAGGGATTAGAGCTTCCACAGGTTAATTTTAAAGGGATAAACTTTGGTTCATAAAAGTCCCCAAATGCAAGATTTTATATGGATCCACTTTATATCCAAGCAATTTTTTTTCTTATATAATTATCATTTGTAAACTTTTTTTCACAAAATATAGATACCAATGGAAAAAGTTTTTAAAAATATAACCTATATGGCACATATCTTTTAGCTTAGTTTTCTGCTTTATCTATACTCCCTCAACTTATACCAAGATTTTATCTTTGTTTGCAAGAATATCCCTGTCCATATTTGTCTAAGTTCTAGAATGTTAACTATTTCTTATGGAGCGCAGATAAGGTCAAAGAAATTATGTAAATACAATGAACTCAGCAGCTCTGTCAAGATAGTCCAAAGTCATCAGATACAAGCTGGAGCCTGCAGGCATTATGTTCTCTGTTAAATGCCCTTCAAAGAGATTTTGAGACTCTTAACAATTTTTAATACAAGGACTACACTTTTCACCACAGACAATATAATAACAATAATACACATATTAACTGAGTTCATACTATGAGCATACTCTATTTATTTAGACCCTTTTTACAAATTATCTCATTGCATTTACTAAAAGTTTTACAAGGTAAATATGCCCATCATTTTTGAAATAAGGAAATTGACACTCAGAAATTTTCCCAACCTGCAAAGATGCTAAATAAGTTCTTCAGCGCAGATGATGCCACATTTATGGCAGAAAGCAAAGAAGAACTAAAAAGTTTTTTTATGAAAGTGAAAGAGGAGAGTGAAAAAGTTAGCTTAAAACTCAGTTTTCAGAAAACTAAGATCATGGCATCTGGTCCCATTATTTCATGACAAGATGGGGAAACAATGGGAACAGTGNGCAGATGATGCCACATTTATGGCAGAAAGTAAAGAAGAACTAAAAAGTTTTTTTATGAAAGTGAAAGAGGAGAGTGAAAAAGTTAGCTTAAAACTCAGTTTTCAGAAAACTAAGATCATGGCATCTGGTCCCATTATTTCATGACAAGATGGGGAAACAATGGGAACAGTGACAGACTTTATTTTGGGGGGACTCCAAAATCACTGCAGATGGTGCTTGCAGCCATGAAATTAAAAGATATTTAATACTTAGAAGAAAAGTTATGACCATCCTAGATAGCATATTAAAAAGCAGAGATATTAGTTTGCCAATGAAAGTCCCTCTAGTCAAAGCTATGGTTTTCCCAGGAGTCATGTATGGATGTGAGAGTTGGACTATAAAGAAAGCTGAGCACCGAAGAATTGATGCTTTTGAACTGTGGTGTTGGAGAAGACTCTGAGTGTCCCTTGGACTGCAAGGAGATCCAATCAGTCCATCCTAAAGGAAATCAGTCCTGAATATTCATTGGAAGGACTGATGCTGAAGCTGAAACTCCAATACTTTGGCCACCTCATGTGAAGAGCTGACTCATTTGAAAAGACCTTGATGCTGGGAAAGACTGAAGGCAAGAAGAGAAGGGGATGACAGATGATGAGATCGTTGGATGGCATCACCAACTCAATGGACATGAGTTTGAGTAAGCTCTGGGAGTTGATGATAGACAGGGAAGCCTGGAGTGCTGAAGTCCATGGGGTCAAAAAGAGTTGGACACAACAGAGCAACTGAACTGAAAGTTCTTCAGTAGTGATTTGAAAACAACTCTAATTTTCATTCATGACCTCATCACCTATGTTATTTCTACCGTAACTGAGGAATTCATACAATACAGATATAAAAATAATGCAAGCTCATAATTGAAAACAATAGATGAGAGGACATTTTCAACTTAAAAAAAAAACTATTACTATCTTTTCAATAGAAGCCCATGCTTCCATTTCATAGATTTGCCATAATTCATTTACCCATTCTCTTCTATAATATAACACAGAGATCATATTGGCCTTTGTATGTTTATTTTGGAGGAGGAAATGACAACCCACTCCAGTATTCTTGCCTGGAAAATCCCATGGATAGAGGAGCCTGGTAGGCTACAATCCATGGGGTTGCAAAGAGTTGGACACAACTGAGTGACTTCACTTTCACTTTCATGTTTATTTTATTATAAACATTGTTATATTAAAGTTATTTATGTGTGCATCTTTGCACCATTCTGATTGCTTCCTTTGGTTATGGTTCTAAAAGATAAATTAGTAGATAAAATATTCAAATATTTTGAATTACTGATATATTTTGCCAAATTGACTTAAGGAAATTATTGTCCATCACCAGTACAGAAAAGTGGCTTTTCCATTAGACTCCTTCCAAACTTGACATTAAAAAAATATATATATATTCTGTATTTAGTGAGTATCAAGTGTATTTCAGATACCATGCAAGATTTTAGGTTTGTATACAAAGGTGATTAAGGTCAAGATAGACGTAGTATGACATAAAATAATAGGTCCAGGTACCAGCTCCAACCAAGAATAAAAATAAGATCTATAACACTGAGCAAAGTACTAAAATAAAATGAATAGCACTGCTTAGGATAATAGAAAATCTCTCTGTACATGTCTTTGCTAAGCAACTCCAGAAGATAGTCAAATTCTCCTGTGTGAGGAAATGTTTAGTGGACTTCCATAGCTGTTTCCCTTTAGGAAACAATGTTATTTTCACAGGGAAATTGATGTAAAGCAATCAATCTAAAGTGAATAAACAAGAAATCTCAAAGGAAATTTCACTTTCCTTGCTCTCACAGAAGGGAAGAACTATCATTTACTTCAGTGGGCAGGAATTGTCCTTTGAGGGACCATAAATATTAAAGGCCTTATTATCTAAGAGGGTTTCTTCTCATGTTAAAAAGAGCCAGCCTATATAAAATTGATTTTCATCCTATATAATATCTGGAATTAATACTTTCAACTATGATCAACTAGCAATTTAGTAAAATAATAAACTAATTTAGAATAAGTAAAAGTGAAAAAATATGTTAAAAACTATTAAAAGGAACTCAGTTGACTGGAATGTGCCTTCCAAAATAAGTTCCTACATAACACCTTGGTATAGATTCTCAGTCCCTGCTGGGCATTTACTAAATTTATGCATCTAAGCCATAAGTCATGGGTACAAAGCCCTAAAATTAATAAGGGATACTGGAAAATCCTTCAAACTGAAATGTCTCCATTGCTTCCCTTAATAGTCAAATAGAAATCAAAAATTTTAAAAAGAAAGATTATTAATGAATATGCTGAGAAACAGGTAAGGATTATTTTAGGGGTTAATATTTGAATGTAATTCAAGATGTGAGTTAAAGTTCATTTTCTTCTTACTGTTTTGTTCTGGTTTTGGTTTGTATATGGATTTCCAACAGTTCCAGTACTACTCATTTAATCTAGCCATTTTCAATCAGATTATCTTTGAATCTTTCCTGAAAATCAATTGTATATATATATATATATTGACCTATACTCTACTCCATTTATGTATTTGGTTATCTTTAAGCCATTGCTATACTGTAGTATTCACTGAATGTTGACTGATTACTAAATTCAGACAGTGTAAGAACTTCAAATTAATTTTCAAAATTTTCTGTTTTAAGTTATCTGCCTATTAATATAAATCTTAGGATCAGTTTTTCAATTTCTACAATATTTTTCAACACTAAAAATATTAGCTTTCAAGTCATGAAAAGACAAGGAGGAAACTTGAACACATGTTACTAAGTGAAATAAACAAATCTGAGAATGCTACATATTGTAATATTCCAAGTAGGTGGTATTCTGGAAAAGGCAAAAGCTATAGAAACAATAATATGACTAGGGGTAGTTGGGGTTAAGCAGGTTGGAAAGACAAATATGAGAAACCCAGAAAATGCATAGGGTACTGAAAATATTCCTCATGATGCTATAATGGTAGATACATGTCATTATAAATTTGTCCAAACTCAGAGTATACGACACTGAGAATGAACTCTCATGTGGTTATAAATTAAGGTGATAACGTTATGTCAATGAAGGTTCATGAATTATAATAAACATGCCATTTTTGTGGAAGGGTGTTGATGATGGAAGAGACTGTGAATGTGTTTTTACCTCACTCAAATCTTCATTTAATTTTCACAGATATTTCTTGTGGTAGGTGCTATTCTTTTACCAACATACTTTTTAAAAGATACTAAAAATTATACTTAGCTCATTAATTAAAGAGGGAATGAGAGGATATTACAACATTTTAAAAATAGAACACANTTTTGTGGAGGAGTGTTGATTATGGAAGAGATTGTGAATGTGTGTTTACCTCACTCAAATCTTCATTTAATTTTTACAGATATTTCTTGTGGTAGGTGCTATTCTTTTACCAACATACTTTTTAAAAGATACTAAAAATTATACTTAGCTCATTAATTAAAGAGGGAATGAGAGGATATTACAACATTTTCAAAATAGAACACAAAGAACTGCCACATATGGTAGGCAATCAGGGATGTTGAAATAAATGCTTTTATCTCTCTATATATGTATGTATGTGTGTATATATATGTATATACATATGTATATATATACACACCTATGTATACACACATACATATACTCCATATAATATCAAATATATGTGCTATATTATATATAATATAAATGAGTTTATAAATATATAATATATGTAAACATATATAAGCACACATATGTATAAATATATATATATANATATAAATGAGTTTATAAATATATAATATATGTAAACATATATAAGCACACATAGGTATAAATATATATATATATACACACACGTGTATGTATGTGTGTATATATATATATATATATATAATAAGGTTGGTGGTGAGGAGATATCCTTTGTCAAAGGTAAGGAGCAGCGGCTGCAGTTTGCTGGAGCATCTGTGAAGAGATACCCCATGGCCAAGGTAAAAGAAACCCAAGTAAGATGGTAGGTGTTGCAAGAGGGTGTTAGAGGGCAGACATACTGAAACCATACTCACAGAAAACTAGTCAATCTAATCACACTAGGACCACAGCCTTATCTAACTCAATGAAACTAAGACATGCCTGAGGGGCAACCCAAGACGGGCGGGTCATGGTGTAGAGGTCTGACAGAACGTGGTCCACTGGAGAAGGGAAGGCAAACCACTTCAGTTTTTTTGCCTTGAGAACCCTATGAACAGTATGAAAAGGCACCATTTTAGGATACTGAAAGAGGAACTCCTCAGGCCAGTAGGTGCCCAACATGCTACTGGAAATCAGCGGNTGGCAAAATAAAAACTAACACAGAAAAATTACATACTTATCCATATACACTAGTTTGCATCTTTCTAGGAGATCTACTTTTGTGCAAACATTTTACCATTTTATGACTATGAATTTTCAATTAAACATTTGGGGAAATGATTAGATTCTCTATTTGTTGCTTTTACAAGAAGTAAGTCACTGACTGTCATAGAAAAAGAACAAAACCTATTTTAAGGCTAGATGCCATGGCTCTAGAAAATTTTTACTACAACACTGAATCACAGTTTAATTTCTTTGGTGGAAGAGAGGATTGGGGGGATAATCACAAAGGTTTTTGAAAGCAAACTGTATATATTGATTTCTTTTCTGGATTACATAGAAACTATTAACAAAGGAAGGTTCAAGAAAGTTTTTTGAGGTTTAAGTTGTCTATATTTAGAAAGTTTCCAGAGTGCTCTACAAACATATCCTTCTAAGCCTGATGGATCTTTACTAGACACGGAAACAATATAGTGTCTTTCATATCCTTCTATGTGAGAGCTTTTGACACAAGGATAAATTAAACGTCAAATCCTCATGTGCAGCTACTTATTCTAAATAATTATTAGACTTCATTTCTTCTACTGGTTGTTTATCACTTAGTAAAACTAGTTGGAGATACAATATTTCTTTATTTCTCCTTAGTTTTCCATGTTATTTTAGTATACATGCAATTGAAAGAAAAATATATATAAATAACATTTATCACGATACTTCATTAAGTTGAACATATGCTAGCAGAGCACTCAACAATTTGTGTGTGCATGTGTTTGTGTGTGTAAAATTGATGCTGTCTCATTCATTAAAAAAATATCTAATAATTGAAATTATAGTCCAGCAAATGGACTTGTTCAGCCTTATATTGGAAGGAAATAAGCTTGCACATTCTCAAGTCACAACTTTCTTTGGCTAAAAACCTTAGACTTCACAATCAGTGCATTATTTTGGTTTATTTATTGCTCTTTCTTCAGTTATTGAAGGTCTGATCATCACAGCACATAAAGAAGATATGTTAATTTAAAGCTAAGCAACTGATGTACTAACTTAGCATTTTATAAGGGAAAAAAAACACTGTATGTCAGGCTTTGGAAAGTAGTGGCCATCTGGAGAATCAGCATGAAGTTTGGTCTCCATATTTGGATCAATGCAAAGGTTAGCCATATTTTCTGTTCTTAAACTTCCTCTCCTAGGGAATTAGACATACACATTTTCTGTAATCTCTTCACCTCTCATGGTATGCATACATTGTAATAACATATGGGGGAAACATGACAGTCAAAGCAATTATTTTTACTGTCTTCATGGGCATTCCAAAAGGAACTGAGAAACATTAAAGATATATCCACAGCGTACATTGCTTTAGCTTTCTGGTTATTTCCATGTGGTCATCTTTCTCATATACTGCCATGAGCCAAATACGTTGAATTTTTATTCGTTAGAGCAATGCTTCTCAAAATATCTGTGGTTTAGGGCCATTAAAAAATTTTCAGCTTCTCAAAATTAATACATTATGAATTACAATAAAAATAAATTACTCAAGTGAAAAATCTCTACAATATAAGCTCTGTTTTGTTACATCAGCATTAAATTCAACAGATATGAAATTACTTTGTACAAGTGCTCTAACTATATCTAGATGCTTATTCTCAATTTAGACATTTACTTCAACCTTCTTGATGTGTACTAGTATCTCACCATAGTTTTAATATGTATTTTCCTGATGATATATTGTTAAGCATCCTTTAATGTGCTTATTGGTCATTTGTAAATATTTTATTGTTAAGTATCTATTCAAGTAGATGGCATTTTTTAAAAAAATTGATTTATCATTAAACTATAAGCTTTTGTTATATACTCTGGATACAAATATTGTCAGATACTTAGGTTGTAAATAATTGTTCCCTATTTGTGTCTTGTCTTTTTATTTCTTAACAATATTTTCACAGAGCAGAAGTTTCAAATTGAATTGACATCCAGTATATCAAGATTTTATCTTAGGATTTTAATTTTTGTGTCCTAAGAAATGCTAGGCCATGAGTGTCCAGGAGCCTCTGGTGGAGGCATGAGTGAGCAGTGGTCTGCTGCAGAGTTGGGAGCATTGAGTGCAGCAGTGCTTGCATGGGACCTTTTGAAGGAGGCCACCATTATCTTCATTACCTCCACCATAGTTTAGCCTAAGGTCAAATAACAGGGAGGGAACAGAACCCCGCCCATCAATAGAAAATTAGATTAAAGATTTACTGAATATGGACCCATCCATCAGAACAAGATCTAGTTTCCCCTTCAGTCAGTCTCTCACATCAGGAAGATTCCATAAACCTCTTATACTTCTCCATCAGAGGGCAGACAGAATGAAAACCATAACTATAGAAAACTAACCAATCTGATCACATGGCCTTATCTAACTCAATGAACCATGCTGCGTAGGGTCACCCAAGGCAAACAGTTCATAGCGGAGAATTCTGACAAAATGTGGTCCATTGGAGAAGGGAATGGCAAACCACTTCAATATTCTTGCCTTGAGAACCCCATGAACAGTATGAAAAGACAAAAAGATAGGATACTGAAAGACGATCTTCCCAGGTTGGTAGAAGCCCAGTATGCTACTGGAGATCAGTGGAGAAGTAACTCCAGAAAGAATGAAGAGATAAAGCCAAAGCAAAAAAACACCCAGTTGTGGATGTGACTAGTGATGGAAGTAAAGTCTGATGCTGTAAAGAGCAATGTTGCATAGGAACCTGGAATATTAGATCCATGAATCAAGGCAAATTGGAAGTGATCAAACAGGAGATAGCAAGAGTAAACATGGACATTTTAGGAATCAGCAAACAAAATGGACTGGAATGGGTGAATTTAATTCAGATGACCATTATATCTACTAAGGGCAAGAGTCCCTTAGAAGAAATGGCGTAGCCACTGTAGTCAACAAAAAAGTCCAAAATGCAGTTCTTGGGTGCAATCTCAAAAACAACAGAATGATCTCTGTTCATTTCTAAGGTAAACCATTCAATATCAGAGTAATACAGATCTATGCCTCAACGAGTAATGCTAAAAAAGCTGAAGCTGAATGAGTCTATGAAGACCTACAAGACCACTAGAACTAACACTCAAAAAAGATGTCCTTTTCATAATAGTGGAGTGGAATTCAAAAGTAGCAAGTCAAGAGACACCTAACAGGCAAATTTAGCCTTGGAGTATAGAATGAAGCAGGGCAAAGTCTAATAGAATTTTGCCAAGAGAATGCATTAGTCACAGCAAACACCCTCCTCCAACAACACAAGAGAAGACTCTACACATGGACATCACTAGATGGTCAAAACTAAAATCAGATTGATTATATTCTTTGCAGCCAAAGATAGAGAAGTTCTATATAGTCAGCAAAAACAAGACCAGAAGATGACTGTGGCTCAGATCATGAACTCCCTATTGCCAAATTCAAACAAGTTGAAGAAAGCAGGAAAAACACTAGACCATTCAAGTATGACCTAAATCAAATTCCTTATAATTATACAGTGGAGTTGAAAAATAGATTCAAGGGATTAGATCTGATAGAGTGCCTGAAGAACTATGGATGGAGGTTCCTGACATTGTACAGGAGGCATCGATCAAGACCATCCCCAAGAAAAAGAAATGCAAAAAGGCAAAATGGTTGTTGGAAGAGGCCTTACAAATAGCTGTGAAAAGAGAAGCTAAAGGCAAAGGAGAAAAGGAAAAATCTACCTATTTGAATGCAGAGTTCTAACTCAACGGATATGAGTTTGAGTATGCTCTGGGAGTTAATGATGGATGGGGATGCCTGGTGTGCTGCATTCCCTGGGGTCACAAAAAGTCAAACACAACTGAGCGACTCAACTGAACTGAACTGGAAATGTTTGCCAAGCTCAAGATCAAAAAATTTTGTTCTTATATTTTCATGTAGAAATTTGATACTTTTACGGCTTGTGTTAGTATTAAAATTCATAGCAATTTAAATTTTGTGAGGTAAACATTTAAATTCATTTTTCTCATACCTATATCCAGAACCACTTGCAGAAGCATCTATTAATATTATTCCTCCATTTTATTATGTTGGCACGTTTGTCAAAACCAAGCTACCTATAGAAATCTATTTTGAGCTTTTTTTTTTTTGTATCCTACTTATCTCTACACCTCTTCTTATGCCAAGATTAGATTGTCTTTTTTCTGTGTGTGAGTGCTTAGTTGCTTCAGTCATGTCTGGCTCTATGTGACCCTATGAACTGTAGCACACCAGGCTCCTCTGTCGATGATATTCTCAGGCAAGAATACTGGAGTGAGTTTCTTTGCTCTCCTCCAGGGATGGAACCCACATCTCTGGCATTGCAGATGGATTTTTTATCCACTGAGCTACCTGGGAAACCCTGTAACTTTAAGCTAAGTCTTTAAATCAGGCAGTAATCTCTCAAATTTGCTTTTCTTCCTTAGAATTATTTCAATTATTTTATAATTTTTATATTGCAATTTAGACTCACAATCATTTTTTCAAATTCTGTGAAATAAAATCTTCTGGGATTTGTTATCCTATACTGAATTTACAGATCATTTAGGGGACAGCTGACACCCCTTCACTGAATCCCAATATGTGTACATGACATGTTTCTCTATTTAGTGAAAGTGAAAGTCACTCTTTAGTGTTCAACTCTTTGTGATCCCATCGACTATGCAGGACACCATGGAATTCTCCAGGCCAGAATACTGTAGTTGGCAGCCATTCCCTTCACCAGAGGATATTCCCAACCCAGGAATCAAACCAGGGTTTCCTGTGTTGCAGGTGGATTCCTTACCAACTGAGCTATCAGGGAAGTAATAGTTCTTTAATTTCTCCCAACACAGATGTATAGTTCTAGCAGAGAAGCCTTACATATACATACTTCACTAAATTAATACATAATTATCCCCTAATATGGATGGTATTGTAAATTATATTTTTAATTTTAGTTTCTAACTGTTCATTGATCATGTAAAGAAACACACTTTATTACTATATATAAATCATGTATCCCTTGAATTAGTAAATTCATGTTTCTGAGTTGTAATAATTTTAATAGATTATATAGGATATTGTGTATATTTAATTACTGTGCATAGTGGGTATAGCTACCATATCATACTTCTACATGCTGGGAATGAATGCTTTTGGTAGGCAGTGTGAGGTTATCACTCTTTCAGAGAGTGCCTCAGTTGAACGCAGCCAATTTGCCCAAAAACAATCCCTTCCTAGAGTGAAGTGAAAGTCGTTCTGTTGTGTCCTACTCTTTGCAACTGCATGGATTATATTATCCCTCGAATTCTCCAGGCTGGAATACTGGAGTGGGTAGTCTTTCCCTTCTCCAGCGAGTCTTCCCAACGCAGGTACCAAACCCAGGTTTCCCGCATTGCAGGCAGATTCTTTACCAGCTGAGCCACTAGAGAATCCCCAGATTACTGGAGTGCGTAACCTTTCCCTTCTCCAGAGGATCTTCCCTGACCCAGAATTCCAACTGGAGTTCCTGCATTGCAGGCAGATTCTTTACCAACTGGGCTATCAGGGAAACACAACTGATTTATCAGGGAAGCTATCAATCCCTTCTTGGAGCACATAAAACTTGGCCACCTTGTCCCATGTATAAAGTAGCATTCTAATTCACATATCCTGTTTGGTTACTTGAGGCATTGTTGATTTTGTATCCCAGCATGACTTCTTCTTGTACCCGGTATTGTTTATTTAACCTCCCTACCACAGATATTGATTACAGAGATGTTTCTAAATGATACCCCTATCTGCTTGCCTCCATCTCAGAGTTTGAAGGCAATGCAACTTGAAGCTTTTGGCCTTGTACTTTTTTCTTGCCTTATTGCACGTGGTCAATTCAGTTCAGTTCAGTCCCTCAGTTGTGTTCAACTCTTTGCAACCCCATGAATCACAGCAGGCCAGGTCTCCCTGTCCATCACCAACTCCCGGAGTTCACTCAGATTCACGCCCATCGAGTCAGTGATGCCATCCAGCCATCTCATCGTCTGTCGTCCCCTTCTCCTCCTGCCCCCAATCCCTCCCAGCATCAGAGTCCTTTCCAGTGAGTCAACACTTTGCATGAGGTGGCCAAAGTACTGGAGCTTCAGCTTCAGCATCATTCCCCCCAAAGAAATCCCAGGGCTGATCTCCTTCAGAATGGACTGGTTGGATCTCCTTGCAGTCCAAGGGACTCTCAAGAGTCTTCTCCAACATGTTAGGGCATTCAATGTTGACTTAAAGTTGTGAGAGGAAATATACTTGTCATGTTTCAAGTTTTAGAAGGAAAATGTTGTCATTCAATTATGTATGATATTAGTCATAGGTTTTTGTAGCTTTTGATCAAGCAAATCTTGGCAANCCAACATGTTAGGGCATTCAATGTTGACTTAAAGTTGTGAGAGGAAATATACTTGTCTTGTTTCAAGTTTTAGAAGGAAAATGTTGTCATTCAATTATGTATGATATTAGTCATAGGTTTTTGTAGCTTTTGATCAAGCAAATCTAGTCCCCTTATATTATTTATTTGCCAAGACATTTTTTTGTCATAAATGAGTTATTCAAAATATGTTAATTCTTAAATATTAGGGATTTTCTAAATATATTTATATGAAGCATTATGTACTAGACTTGGTGAATGTTATGCTATTAAATGTCTGTATGTGTTTTCTTCCTTCAAAATGTACTGACTTGTTTAGACAGCCAGGTACTTGTGGATTAACCCCAGAGTTTCAAAGCCTTATTTTGGGGGTTTGTTCTAGAATGGCTATAGCTCTTCCTCTAAGAGAAGTTTAAACCTAACTATGAGATTATAATCTTTCTATGGAGTTTGCTGAATTCTCTTGGTATTTAACACATTTTTCTGAGTTTGGTTAGTTGGAATTCAAATGCCTACCCCATACTGTGTGAATCTGGGGCATTGCTCAATATATAACTTTTCTTAGTTTTCATTGACTGGCATTATGGAGATTCTCTCTCTTAATTTACAACCTAGTATTCAACAACAACAACAACAACAAAAAAAGAAACAAGCCAAAGCTAATCCATTCATATTTTTGGACTTCATTTTCTGCTTTACTTCTTTTTCTTTTCCACTAGCCACTTCAGCCTCCTTCAACTTTATTTTCTATTTCCCCAGCTTAGTAAGATCAGTATTATTCATTTTTCTTCTATCTAAGTTTTCCCTCTCTGTGCTACAGTATTGAAATACCTCCTGACAGAAAGCCAGTGATGTTGTAGAACTTTGCCCAACTCCCAAGAATCAGTATTGTGCAATGTCTTTTACCCATTGTCTATCTGAAAGCACTTGTTTATATGTGCTGTTCAGTTTCCTAGCTGATAAGGGGAATACAAATCTGGTACCAATCATTCCATCAAGGCAAGGAGAGAAAGTATCTCTACTTACTTTCAAAAACATATTTCTATAGGAGCTAAACACAGAGATACATTTCACTCACATACACATGCACACTCAATGCTTGTAAACACTCTGGCCCTCAAAAAAGAATCAAGAAAGAGAAAAAATATGAACGCATGGCATTGCTAGAAAATTTTTATTGAGTAAGAATTCTGGAGACACTTAGACTTGAAAAGATGAGAAGTTGGTGTTCAGAAAAAAACACAAAATTATATCTGAGATTGAGGCAATAATATAATTTCTGGGAAGAGTTCTCAGATATAACTGTCAATGTGTATTAAAATTTATGCACATTTCTAAAAGAATGAGTAAAGGTCATGTAATTAGTACAATATTTGATAGGGTTTTAGTAAATGGAAAGAGTGTTGGAATTTTTGTTGATATCCAAAATAAATTCTTAAATCAATTCCATCATTGCTTTATTCAAAACTGGAAGATTAATTTTTATAATAGTCACTAAAATTTAAGTTACATACAAATTTGATTCTCAAGAGGACTGTTTAGAGGCAAAGAAGATGAAAAGAAAGTTTTATCTTCATCATCATTTTGTTGTTATTACTCTGATCTGAAGGTCTTACTTTAGTCTTTCTTTACTTTTTCCTCAACCTTCTCATAACCCTCATAGAGCTTTCACACTCATTTTATTTTTAACACCTTTGACAAACTCTAATTCTATAAAGAGAGAGAAATACAAGAGTTATGACCCTTACTTCTAGAGTCTAAAATATAGTGTACTTGAAAGAACACATAAAATACCTCAAATGTTGGATTTTTTAAAAGCTGGCTTTGTTTGGTTTCCAGCTGAGCTCTTCTAGGGGATCAGAGAACAGACAAATTAATTGGTGCTTCTCTGATCCAAATAGTAGTACCCATGGTTATTTGCCCTTCCCAGATCATTGTAACACTGGGTCTTATAATGTTACCATGTGAGTGTTCTCTAGTGGTGGCTGTCCTGGGTCATAACCTGATTTAGATAGCAACAATCCCTGATTCTTCAAAAGTCAATTTTCAGACCTCATATATTTTCTGACATCGATGAAGAAAATCTTCAGAAATCAGTCACGAAAGAATCCTCATTTTTAATAATATGTTTAGAAGTTTGATACTTTGAACATAATTAAAATATTAATTGTCATCTTGAGGTCATGGCTGTTAGAATAAATTTTGCATATTCACACAAAGTTATACAGAGAAACCAGGCAATTTTTATTTAACAAGCTCTCAAGTCTGAAGTTAAGACTAGGATAATATGAACATCCACAGAATATTATCCTTATGGCTCCACCATAACCTCCAACAATCCTAGGCATTTCTTAGAAATCTGATGCAAAAGCTCAGAAAGCCTTTAGAGTTTCTTACAAATGGGGCAAAAGAAGAAAGGGACAGTTTTGTCACATCTACTCAATAAACCGTTTTTCACAAAGTTATTCCATTCCTCATAGGAATTGACTTTTGGCACAAATTCCAGTTTTTCCTTAGATAAAAATACCACAAACCCATAAAATACATAAAAATTAAAATTAGGAGATCTAGAGTTTGAGCAGAATTATACTGTCATGAATATATCATAACATTTTATGTTTTTAAATTTAACTGGAAGTATACTTTAATACTCTATTCATTTAACCTATAGATTGAGCACATCATGAGAAATGCTGGGCTGAATGAGTTATAAGCTGGAATCAAGATTGGCAGGAAAAACATCAACAAATTCACATATGTGGATGATGCCACTCTAATGGCAGAAAGGGAAGAGCCACTTGATGAGTGTGAAGAGCTAGCTTAAAACTAAATATTAAAAAAAAAAAAAAAAAAAACAACTAAGACCATGGCATCTAGTCCCTTTTAGGAAAGCAGCTGAAAGTCCCTCAGTCGTGTCTAACTCTTTGTGACCTCATGGACTATACAATCCATGGAATTCTCCAGGCCAGAATACTGGAGTGGTAGCTGTTCCTTTCTACAGGGAGTCATCCCCACCCAGTGGTTGAACCCAGGACTCCCACACTGCAGGCAGATTCTGTACTAGCTGAGCTACTAGGGAAGCCCAGTTACTTCATGGCAAACAGAAGGGTAAAATGTGTAAGAAGTGACAGATTTATTCTTCTAGGGCTCTAAAAGCACTGCGGATGGTGACTGCAGACATGAAATCAGAAGACAGTTACTTCTTGGCAAGAAAGCTATGACAAAGCTAGACAGCATGTTGAAAAGCAGAGACATTACTCTGCCAACAAAAGCTGTATAGTTAAACCTAGGGTCTTCCCAGTGATCATATGCCGCTGTGAGAGCTAGACTACAAAGAAGGAAGAACAAAAAAGAATCAGTGCCTTCAAACTGTGGTTCTGGATAAGACTCCTGAGAGTCTCTTGAACTGCAAGGGGATCAAGCAACTCAGTCTTAAGGGAAATCCACCCTGAATATTCATTAGACGGACTGATGCTGAAGCTCAAGCTCCAGTATTTTGTTCATTTGATGCAAACAGCTGACTCATTGGAAAAGATCCTGATGCTGGGAAAGATTGAGGGCAGAATGTGAAGAGGGCATCAGAGGATGAGATGGCTCAATGGCATCACCAGTGCAATTGATATGAATTTGGGCAAACTTCAGGAGATGAGGAGGGACAGAGAGGCCTGAAGTGCTGCAGTCCATGGAATCACAAAGAGTGGGACACACTGGGTGACTGAACAAAAACAATACATTCTGAATAAAACAACTTGGAGAATAAGAATAATAATTTACTCCCTAAAATTGTGCAGGAAGTCATTACTTGCTATGGCACCCAGAGAACTTAATCTTCACCTTCTTCAGCTTATCTAATTCTGAATTTGGTTGCTGATTCCCTTCTTTCTTCAGAATTCTCCTGCTGTACTTTGGTTGCTGATTTTCACTATGGCAGGCTTGCTGCAATCAAAATATTCTGTTCACTATTCCCCTTTCCCTCTTCAGCTTTGTTCCTAATATATTTTAACTTGGAAATACTTGATCTAATTCTTGTTCTTTGTTCTAAACAAAAATAAATTCAATATTTTTCTGTGATCTTATGCAATCCACCCCAGTTTAAATGAACTGTCTAACTTCTGATTTGAATTGTCTGACCTCCATCATTTATACACAGAAAAATGTTTGTGTTATGAGTGGATATTTACCACCTGTTATTTCAAATCATATAGATCAACCATTAGACTTTTAATTTTTTTTCCCTATCTCCACAACTCTACTATGTTCTTTAGAGAAGGAAAAAGTAGTCCTTATCTTGTTTACTTAAATTGTATATTTTGAAAAATTATTTTGATTTCTAAAATATCTTTTGCATTTTTATTCCACTCTCATAACTCTAAGGCAGATCTTCCTTAATTAACTGTTGATTTATGAAGAAATTTGGGATTCATTATGCATGTGTGCATGTTAAGTCACTTCAGTAATGCTAGACTCTTTGCAACCCTATGGACTATAGCTCTCCAGGCCTCTCTGTCCATAATCTTCTCTAGGCAAGAATACTGAAATGGGTTGCCAGGCCCTTCTCTGGGATTCATTATAGTTGTGGCTAAATAAAATGAGATATTATAGATCAAGTATTAACGATACCCAGTCTTTGTCCTCTAACATGTAATTTTTGTTTCCAGAGCTATTAATAGAAATTCTATTGAGAAACTAGGCAAAAAGAGTTCAAAGGAATATTGTATCACCCACAAGGCTGTAAATTCAAACACATTAGAGGTTTGCTAAGTTACTTGAAGAAGCCCTTTCTTCTTGCACTGCCATATCCAAATAGAATAAATGCCAGCATAAAGGTTTGATTTTCCTACTTCCAATCCATTCTCAAAGATGATATAGTGTTTTACCAATTCAAAATAAGGGAATGTATGAAAGGATGAAAGTATAAATGAGAAGTCAAGGGAGAAGTGAGAAGTTTGGTCCCAAAGCTTCAATACTAGCTCACTTATTCCAGGTATTTTTGAGGCAAATGTCATAGCAAAAACTGTACCAAGGTTAAACAGAGAAGAAATATTATTCAAGCTATTTGCAGTAGGAGAGAGAGACCCATGCATAGTCTGAACTCAGCTCTGTTGAGACAGAGAGTGAGAGAATTTTGAAGACCTAGCGTTCGAGGAATTGTAGGACATCTGATCTGCTAACTGGACATATGTAAAGAGAAAGTAAACTTCCACCTTTCCTTATGACAGAAGGTAACTTGAAAACTTGGAAAAAACATCACTGAAGTTAGGCCCCTGACCTCTCACAGCGACGGGGAGTTTGAGTCAGTATCTTCCTTGATTATTATATTTCACCGGGATGCCTCCCATGTCCCTGAGAAAGATAGTTCTAAGTTGTAAAGCTGGGAAGAGACTCTAAAAAAAAAAAATCTACACTTCAAAGGGGCAGAGAAGTGACAATGAAGTAGACACACTAAATTTTCTTAAGTAAATGCTCTAAGGAGAGGAAAGAGAGAGACTCCTGTGGTTAGGCTATCTGGATACATTAAGGATTGGAGTGCGAAGTAGTCCAGGGACACAGAGGCAGGAAGAAGGCCATCTAACATTTAACCAAGCTGAGGGAAATGTGAAGGCCATCTTGATTGTAAGAAATAGCTACCTCAGAGCTCTCCTGGAAGCTGTCATCCTAGCCCTATAAAAGTAGGAAGAACATCCAAATAATAATAAATTGGAACTGTAGAGTAGTAGACTGAAGAACATAGCTTTTTCTTGCCTGGTTGTAGACAGAGGAAAGAGCTAACAATAAATTTGTACCTTAGAGGTATGTTGTAAACTAAGGAACAATAAAAGTTACCTTCCTACAGGCAAATACTTTTTTCTACTGTGAAATAAAATTTATATTTTATTTCAAGACAAGAAAAATTTAATGTAAAAAATTTCAGCCCTTTAGCCTCTTCTGTCCCCCAACTCTGCATTATGTATTTTGCATTAGGCATCCTCCCATTGGCAGGAAAACATATTCAACCATAAAAAGCAACATTCTCCCAGGATCAACAAGACAACTCCTTGAAAGATAATATTCCTTCTTGATCAAAGGAGTCACAGGACCCACCAAAATGGAGCTTAAATCTGCCTTACACAAACATTTGATATTCAGCCCTCTGTCTCAATAATTTTTCATAAACTGTATCTTGACTTCTAACAAGTGGAATAGTTCTCAGCACTTTCTGAGAAGCTCTTCCTGGGTTATAATCCTCAAAGTTGGTTTAAATAAAATGTTGCAATTTTTTCTTAGATTCACAAATTATCATTGACACTACTCATTCCAATTCTTTCACACTTCTATTGGATTTAATATCTATCTTATGAATAAATAAATCTTCATTAATAATTTAATTAATATACTGAACTCTGAAATATGCTTGGCACTATACTGGGTACTTGGAAATCAGAGAGAAGTAAAAATTAGTCTCTACTTTTGAGCAGTTTAAAATTCAGTGGTAGTATTCCATAGGGAAATAGGTAATAAAAATATCATGGGTAAATACTGTAATAAATAAAAGTATTTATTGCTAAAATGTTCATTTAACTTAGCTTTACTTTGGGAGAGGGATAGGTCAAAGGAGACAAGAGAAAACAAAGTGAGTAACACTTGAAGTACACTTCTAATGCTAACACACTGTTCAAAATTTCATTAAAGCACATAATCTAAAATGTCCAAGCACCTTAACGCATCTTTCAATCTGGCATCAATTTGGTTTCTCATACCTTGTCTTCCAGCATAATTAAAGTGCATAAAATCAACTTTGTGAGCCTAAATAATTTCCCCCAACTATAACTTTGTTCATAATATTTTGTTCAACTTAAATACTTCTCATTCTAAATATCCAAATTTAACCTCTCCCACAAGGTCTGAGATTGCATCTTTCAGGAAATAGACTGAAGAGCAACCTTCAAATGGTAGAAAACCAATCACCTACTTGTGCTTTCCACTGACTTTTGTGTTGCCCTTAAATTTTGGTGAAAATGTCCTGTAACATATTTTTTGACTAATTCAAAGTTTCATGAACTCTATACCTGTGACATAAATTGAATTAAAAAAAAGCTTTTATATTAAAATTCTGTGTTAATTTTAATAGCATTATCAATAGTGTTGATTTGCTCCAGTATAAATTATGAATAAATAAATGGATACAAATTATCATTCATTGGAGGGTTTAAAAAGTCATGGTTTTATTCATTTTTGTAACTTTAAGATTCTGTCTAAGTAACTTTTACATTGTAGCATTTCAATGAGCAAAATTAATGTTTTCTCTCTTTATATCCTTATTTCCCATAGATTTTCAGAACTGCTATATCCATAGCTGTTAAATAAGAGATTATTAAATACTAAGTTCTATCCAGCCCTGAAACCCTCGAATATCATTCTGAGGATATATCTAACATTTTTTTCACCATTTCAATACTTTGATCTCAACTTTGTCACTTCTCTGATTTTCATAAATAAATAAAACATAACTTATAGAGTGTTATAAATTTATACTTAAGTGTTTTGATTCTTAACATCAATTCTAATACAAAAAATGGGAATTTTAATTACATGAGATCTGAAGGAAAAGACCTGAGGAAAATATTTCCTCTGTGTCTGCACTAGACAATGAGATGTACAAATTAACTCAAGTTCATCAACAGCAGCTGACCTAGTTGACTTTCCCAAGGAAATAAAAGCATTTGACTGTGAACTCAAAAGCCTTAAGATCTCTCATCCTCCTTTCTCTTTATCCCCTATTGTGCTGACTCTGAGTGGAGGGGTGGGGAACTGACTATTTTCCCCTCCAAAGACCTTTCCTTTGTACTTCTTCAAAGACCTATCTTAAATTTTTCTGCCAGATTAGTTACTTTGTTTTAGATTATGTGCATTTAAAAAAAAAAAGAAAGAAAGAAACAAGCCATATCCTTTACAAATAGTCCTAATAAATATCATTTCTTTATTTCCCTTTTCTGTATGAATATCTTAAATAAGCATCAGTTCAATTCAGTCATGCAGTTGTGTCCAACTCTTTGTGATTCTACGGACTGTAGCATGCCAGGCTTCCCTGTTCTTCAACACCCAGAGGTTGCACAAACTCATGTCCATCAAGTTGGTGATCCCATCCAACTATCTTATCCTCTGTCATCCTCTTCTCCTCCTGCCTCCTTCAATATTTCCCAGCATCAGGGTCTTTTCCAATGAGTCAGTTCTTCGCTTCAGTTGGCTAAAGTATTGGAGCTTCACCATCAGTCTTTCCAATAAATATTCAGGACTGATTTCCTTTAGGATTGACTGTTTTGATCTCCTTGTAGTACAAGGGTCTCTCAAGAGTTTTCTCCAAGACCACATTTCAAAAGCATTAATTCTTCAGTACTCAGCTTTTTTTATAGTCCAACTCTCATATCCATACATGACTACTGGAAACACCCTAGCACTGACTCAGCTCAGTCACTCAGTCATGTCCAACTCTTTGCAACCCCATG
Source organism: Neotragus moschatus (assembly GCA_006410615.1). Classification (NCBI taxonomy): domain Eukaryota; kingdom Metazoa; phylum Chordata; class Mammalia; order Artiodactyla; family Bovidae; genus Neotragus; species Neotragus moschatus. The sequence continues at coordinate 978,959 of SJYA01001036.1, read as the reverse complement.
AATCGCAGCACGCCAGGCCTCCTTGTCCATTACCAACTCCCGGAGTTCACTCAGACTCACACCCATCGAGTCAGTGATGCCATCCAGCCATCTTATCCTTGGTCATCCCGTGCTCCTCCTGCCCCAGTTCCCTCCCAGTGTCAGAGTCTTTTCCAATGAGTCACCTCTTCTCATGAGGTGGCCAAAGTACTGGAGCTTCAGCTTTAGCATCATTCCTTCCAAAGAAATTCCAGAGCCAATCTCCTTCAGAATGGACTGGTTGGATCTCCTAGCAGGCCAACAGACTCTCAAGAGTCTTCTCCAACACCACAGGTCAAAAGCATCAATTCTTTGGCGCTCACCCTTCTTCACAGTCCAACTCTCACATCCATACATGACTATTGGAAAAACCATAGCCTTGAATAGACGGATCTTAGTTGGCAAAGTAATATCTTTGTTTTTGAATATGCNTAGCAGGCCAACAGACTCTCAAGAGTCTTCTCCAACACCACAGGTCAAAAGCATCAATTCTTTGGCGCTCACCCTTCTTCACAGTCCAACTCTCACATCCATACATGACTATTGGAAAAACCATAGCCTTGAATAGACGGATCTTAGTTGGCAAAGTAATATCTTTGTTTTTGAATATGCTATCTAGGTTGGTCATAACTTTTCTTCCAAGGAGTAAGCTTCTTTTGATTTCATAGCNAATACTGAAGTGGTTTGCCATTCCCTTCTCCAGCGGGCCACATTCTGTCAGACCTGTCCACCATGACCTGCCCATCTTTGGTTGCCCTATGGGCATGGTTTAGTTTCATTGAGTTAGACAAGGCTGTGGTCCTAGTGTGATTAAATTGACTAGTTTTCTGTGAGTATGGCTTCAATGTGTCTGCCCTCTGATGCCCTCTTGCAACACCCACCATCTTACTTGGGTTTCTGTTACCTTAGGCGTGGGGTATTTCTTCTCGGCTGCTCGAGCAAAGTGCAGCTGCTGTTCCTTACCTTGGATGAGGGGTATCTCCACACCACCACCCTTCTTGATCTTTTTTGGCAAAGGAAATAAACATAATTTTTCTCTAAGAAAGTTCTTCCTCCCCTTTTTTTATGCTAATAAACTAACTTAAACCCCCTTTTTTATCAGTTACACTAGTGAACCCTCTCACTCAAAAGCCACCAACAATTTCTAATTATCATACCTTTGGAATCTTAAGTCCTATTCAAAAACTGTATCATTTGACCTTGTTGTCCACTATTCTTGGAAATTCTTTTTTATGTTTTAAGACAAAATCTTATATTTCTATTTTCCTCTGACCCTTTTAATCTAATCTTTTACTTTGCTACTTTCTGTTACATTTTATAGACAAAATCTCTAAAGGAATGAACCTCTGTAATGGCCATGGGTATGCATAAGGCTTCGTGCCTGCTTTTTTTTAGTCATCCTTGGCAGGAAATAGCATTATGAGAGCAATGACATGTCTTTTAGAGTGAGTTTATTAACTATCTCTTTTCCCACTTACTAGTTCTGTGACCTTGATCTCGCTGAACTTTCTCTCCTTCATCTGTAACACGGTCATAAGAGTAACAATATCTTCCTCAGAGCTATTGTAAGAATGACAAAATAAGCCATGTGATGTTTTCAGAACAATAATTGGAACACAGAAAACACTCTAAACATTTTGACTATTAGCAGTAATAAGATGTGAGAAATGGAATGGAAGTTAAGTGAGTGTGTGCATAAAATAATAATGATTTCAAACACTCAGAGCACATGGTTATCTTAGTCCTTTTTACACTAAAAAATTTGCTCAAATCATTCATATCTTATATTAAGAAGATGCTTTAAGAATCATCTTGTTGAAGCCTCCCATTTTAAAGAAGATGAAGTTGAGGCTGAAGGAATGAAAATGTCATGTCTAGATCCCATAATTAGCACTGGAATTTCTCTATGTGTAGATGGAAGATGACTGCTAACCTGTTCATTCTTCAATACTATTTTAAAAGTAAATAAATGTAAATATTAAGAAGATTATTATTTGAAGTCAATGTATATATCTGAGTTTATGCTTTAAAGAACTCTCTCTAACTGCTTAAATTCCAACATTCAGAGATTCAGTAGGACTAGTGGGGGAAATTGCAAAAGCTTTAATTTACTGGTATTTATTGAAATAAAGTGAAAAATTAACTGAAATGTCATGTTTCAGGCTTTTATTTTGTGTCTTCAATTTTTACTTTCATTTCATATCCATGGGAGCTAAATTTAAAAAGAAAAGTCAAATGATTCACCTGAGAGCAACCTGATAAGCAGCCCTCATTCCTAGAAATTTCTGAAAATCCATGTATTTGCATATACTTGGAAACAAGGAGATCAAGGCCAGGTTCACTTCCTATTGTGATAGTTCTCATGGGTGCCATTGAACACTAATAGTGCCACCAATCTTGACAAAAACCTTTTGATGACTGACCACAGGAACAAATAAAGTGAATTTTTCAGTGTATTCCTTTTGTTTTTACTTTCCAACTATAAGCTTTGCCTTAGGCTTCTTTCTAGTAGGATTATATTATTAAGGCCAGGACCAACTGCCTGCCTCTATCATAAGTGACAATTGTAATTTTCTCTGCTGGGGTGAGATATCATTGAACCTAGTACCTCATATTTCTCTTATCTTCACTACATGTGTCCTAAGAATGAGGGCAGTATCATTAATAAAACTACCTTTTAAAAAGTTAGTAAAATACAGAAAGGAGAAAAAGAAGATGACTTTATCTTCAGAGTCTTGCCTTTCATTGATGTAATCTAGATACATTCCCAATCAAATTGTGTCATGTTGTGGTGGTGTTAGTTTGAATATGTTTGATTTCTTTCTACAGAGGTGAGTGAGGCAGTTATTACAGTATGCTGCTTTTCCAGTAAGAGTTAATATTAACATTTTAAAAAAAGAAGGTAAAATATAATTGTTCAGTATTATAAATAATGAAAAGACACATGGGTTTTGCTAAGAACATTGTTTAAATATTATATTGTGTGTGTGTGCTAAGTTGCTTCAGTCATGTCTGTCTTTGTGCAAATCTATGGACTGTAGCCTATCAGGCTCCTCTGTTAATGAGATTCTCCAAAAAAGAATATTGGAGTGGGGTTGTCATGCTCTCCTCCAATAGATCTTACCAACCCAGGGATCAAACCCATGTCTCTTATGTTTCCTGCATTGTCATGTGAGTTCTTTACACTAGCACCATGTGGAAGGCCCGATATTATATTTTATCATAATCAAGTAGATAAGAAAGTATAACCAGATCCTACTGGGAGATAAAATTATGTACAGTAATATACAGTAGTCCCCACTTAACCACAGTTTTGTTTTCCACAGTTTCAATTTCTTGCAGCGAACCATGGTCCAAAATTATAAAATGAAAAATTCCAAAGATAAACAATGTTTAAGTTTTAATGCACATGCTGCTCTGAGTAGTATAATGGGATCTTGCACCTTCTTGCTCTGCCCTTCCTCCCAGAGCAAGAATCATTCCTTTGTCTAGTGTATCACCATACATTCCCCAAACATCAGTCAGTAGGTATGGTTCTCAAATTGTCAAAGTATTGCAGTAACCTTATTTTACTTAATAATGTTCCCAAAGTGCAAGAATAATGATACTGGCAATTTACATGTTCTCTTACTGTGTCTATAAATTAAACTTTATCATAGATGTGTATATATAAGAAAAATTATAATATATATAGGATTTAGTTCTGTCCATGATTTCGGGAATCCATTGGAGGTTTTGGGATATATTACCCATGGATAAGTGCAAAGTACTGTGTTGTTACTGAGCTTGTATTGTGAAAGGGAGTTTCACCAGCAGTAACCTAAAAATGACTTCTGGGAGCATTCATCTAAATTTGGCTAATGGTTTATGAAATATTTTTAGCAAGTTAGAAAAATAGTACTTTAAGACAAATTAACATATTAAAATTGGTTTAGCATTTAAAACAAAAGCTTGGCCTTATATTTTAAATTTTTTAAAAAATCAACACCTTATTTTTTTGCATTATAGTTTATAGTAATAGAGGCAACCATGTTTGACATGATAGATGAGGATTCATTTCAATTATGCATTCCTTCCTCGTTCTTCTCTTTCAGTTTTTGACAGTTATTATTTTAGTGCTTCTGGTTATCTTTTACCTTTAAGTAAAGTCTTGAAATATCTGTTCAATATTACAACAATTTTAGATGATGTATGAGGAGCTAGCACTCCTATAGTTCTTTCCACTTCTATGTTTCCCTTTTCCTATACTCTGTAACTTTGTTTTTATATTGCAAACATAATAACACTCACATAGTATTCTAATATAATGTCTAACACTTTTGTTTTTTCTAAAGAATTATTCTAACATTTGAATCCATAATTATATGTTAAAATTTATTTTCTTGTGTATGTGATCATAAACTTCTCAGAAAAAGTCCCTTAAAGCTGGCCTCATATTAAAAAGTAATAAAACAAAAGTTTGTTTAAAAATTTATATGCTAATATTATTCTAATATAAATCTGAAGTTAATAGGGTAAGTTTTTATTGATTAATATGAAAAATTTTATAGTAACTGCCAAATGCTACAATGCATTAAAGATTACTATTGACACATATATTTAACCAATGGGTATAAGAATGAAAGGACTGTTTTAAATAGACAATGTCAGTTGTCTGGATAGCTGATGTATTGAACAGTTTTTGTAACAACACTTTTGGAAGTTTGAGATAATAAATTGTGTTTTATTTTTGGTTGAAAGTACATGGAACAACGGACTGGTTCCAAATAGGAAAATGCTGTATACATCAAGACTGTATACTGTCATCCTGCTTATTTAACTTATATGCAGAGTACATCATAAGAAATGCAGGCTGGAGGAAGTACAACTAGAATCAAGACTACTGGGAGAAATATCAATAACCTTAGATATGCAGATGACACCACCTTTATGGCAGAAAGTGAAGAGAAACTAAAAAGCCTCTTGATGAAACTGAAAAAGGAGAGTGAAAATTTGGCTTAAAGCTCAACATTCAGAAAACTAAGATCATGGCATCTGGTCCCATCACTTCATGGGAAATAGATGGGGAAACAGTGGAAACAGTGGCAGACTTTATTTTTGGGGGGTCAAAAATCACTGAGGATGGTGACTGCAGCCATGAAATTAAAAGACATTTACTCCTTGGAAGAAAAGTTATGAGCAACCTAGATAGCATATTGAAAAGCAGAGATGTTACTTTGCCAACAAAGGTTCATCTAGTCAAGGCTATGGTGTTTTCAGTGGTCATGTATAGATGTGAGAGTTGGACTATGAAGAAAGCTGAGCGCTGAAGAATTGATGTTTTTGAGCTGTGGTGTTGGAGAAGACTCTTGGGAGTCCCTTGGACTGCAAGGAGATACAAACAGTCCATTCTAAAGGAGATTAGCCCTGGGTGTTCTTTGTAAGGAACGATGCTAAAGCTGAAACTCCAATACTTTGGCCACCTCATGCGAAGAGTTGACTTACTGGAAAAGACTCTGATGCTGGGAGGTATTGGGGGTAGGAGGAGAAGGGGACCACAGAGGATGAGATGGCTGGATGGCATTACTGACTCAATGAATGCGAGTCTGAGTGAACTCTGGGAGTTGGTGATGGACAAGAAGGCCTGGCGTGCTACAATTCATGGGGTTGCAAAGAGTTGGACATGACTGAGTGACTGAACTGAACTGAACTGATGTTGATAATCTTTGAAAATTCAAATATTTTATCTTTGTGATATCTTTGTAACACTGACAATTTGGTTCTTTGTCACACTTTCAAATACAGAGACTAAAAGCATGGCATGAACAATTATTTATTAATAATATAAGTTAAATTAAGCACCGTGACTTTTTCCCCAGATGTCTTTCTTAATCTTTGACACCTTTGCCTTCCATCATAATTGCAAAACAGATTTTCTCATTATATTCATCTGTCTGTCTCCAACCCATAATTTTCTAGTCATGAACAAATGCATTCATTATCAAAACTAAAATTGAGCATTAAGGGAGAGATTCAAAATGTGGCATTGATATCACAAAATTTGACTTTGATTAACATGATAACTTCAGTGGAATGATTAAAAGTAATTATAACCTAGCAAATCTGTTTCTACAATAAGACTATAGAATTAATTTTATATCTCTTCCCTTAGTCATAACTTCCTTAGTTCTTTAGATTCTTCATAATAAAATGTTTTCCCCAATCTGTTAGTGGATATCAGCACAGTAATAGTGGAGAAATCTTGATATAATAGTGGTGAAATCTTTCCTTGGAACAAAGCTATGACAAACTTAGACAGCATATTAAAAGCAAAGACATTAATTTGTCATCAAAAGTCTGTATAGTCAAAGCTATGGTTTTTCCAGTAGTCATTTATAGATATGAGAGTTGGACCATAAAGAAGGTTGAGCTCTAAAGAATTGATGCTTTTGAAATGTGGTGTTAGAGAAGACTCTTGGGAGTCCCTTGGACTGCACTGAGATCAAACCAGTCAATTCTAAAGGAAATCAGTCCTGAATATTCACTGGAAGGACTAATGCTGAAGATAAAGCTCCAATATTTTGGCCACCTGATGAGAAGAACTGAGTCATTAGAAAAGACCCGACAGTGGGAAATATTGAAAGCAGGAGGAGAAGGGGACGACAGAGAACAAAATGGTCAGATGGCATCACCAACTCAATGGACAGAAACTTGAGTGAACTCCCAGAGATGGTGATGGACAGGGAAGCCTGGCATGTTGCAGTTAATGGGATCATAGAGTCAGATGTGACTGAGCGACTGAGCAACAACAACAACAACATTGAATTTAAATACATTTTAAAGTAGTATGTGGTTAAGTGTTCGCTTATAATAAGAAACCATAATGTAGAGTCTATAATACTGATAATGTGGTGGTATACGATCACACTGAAGGACCTCCACATACTTGAGTCTGATTATATACAGTGACTGAAAACACCTTTCTGCAACTCTGACTCAACTTTGGACAAGTCTGAAAAAAATACAAAGATCATGAAGGAACATTTGCATCATTTTTAAAAGGACTAAATCTGAATTCTTAAAAAGAAAAAAAAAGAATAAAAACCAATTGAAGTCATGCACTCTAATCTTTTCATTATCACCAGTCCTGTGCCAATATAGCAGAAAGAAGAATTTTGACTTGGATTTACGGAGAAAGAAGAAAGGCAAGACAAAAAAGAAGAAGGAAGGGCAGAAGAAAAGAGGATAAGACAGAGTTGCCAGACTAAAGTCCAGAAATATGAAATAAGACATAATTTTGGGAAGTCTTAAAAATATCTCTTTTCATGATTTTTTTTCAATGATTTTTTTAAAAATTGGAGGATAATTGTTTACAATATTGTATTGGTTTCTGCCTTATGTCAACATGAATAATCCATAGATATATGTGTATCCCCCCTCCTTGAATTTGCCTCCCACCTCCCACCTTATCCCACCCTAGGTTGTCACAGAACACTGGATTTGAGGTCCCTGAATCATACTGAAGATTTCTACTGGCTATCTAATTTTACTTATGCTAATTGAAAAGGAACTGTATGAAACAACATATATCCAGTGATAATATTCAAATAGGTAGGAAAGAACACTTTGTAATTCATTTGAATAAAGTAAATAATTTGAAATTCATATAGAACTTTTCATAGAAATCAGATGCGATATGTATTTGAAAATGTCAGTGATAGAAAATAAATATCTTTGACTTACTACAAATGTTAAGTGTCCACCTGCAGATGAGGAGAAAAGGTGTGAAGACAGCTGGGTAGGATAACAAGAGTCCTGTAGGTGAAACTGAGGCAAACCTCCAGCACCATCACAGAATTAGAGCCCTTAAAATTCTGAGAGTTGGGAATACCAGACCACCTGACTTGCCTCTTGAGAAATCTATATGCAGGTCAGGAAGCAACAGTTATAACTGGACATGAAACAACAGATTGGTTCCAAATAGGAAAAGGANGAGAGGGTGGGATGATTTGGGAGAATGGCACTGAAACATGTATACTATCATGTAAGAAACGAATCACCAGTCTAGGTGTGATACAGGATACAGGATGCTTGGGGCTGGTGCACTGGGATGACCCAGAGGGATGATATAGGGAGAGAGGTGGGAGGGGGGTTCAGGATTGAGAACTCATGTACACCCATGGCTGATTCATATCAATGTATAGCAAAACCAATACAGTATTGTAAAGTAAAATAAAAATTAAAAAAATATATACTAAGGGAAATAAAATAACTTCACAGTTGTTTAAATGCATGCTTGTGTTCAGTTCAGTTCAATTCAGTCGTTCAGTCGTGTCTGACTCTTTCTGGCCCCATTAATCACAGAATACCAGGCCTCCCTGTCCATCACCAACACCCAGAGTTTTATCAAACTCACATCCATCGAGTCAGTGATACCATCCAGCCATCTCATCCTCTGTCATCCCCTTCTCCTCCTACCCCCAATCCCTCCCAGCATCAGGGTCTTTTCCAATGAGTCATCTCTTCGCATGAGGTGGCCAAAGTATTGAAGTTTCAGCTTTAGCATCAGTCCTTCCAATGAACACCCAGGATTGATCTTCTTTAGGATGAACTGGTTGGACCTCCTTGCAGTCCAAGGGACTCTCAAGAGTCTTCTCCAACACCACAGTTCAAAAGTAACAGTTCTTCGGCATGCTTGTGTTAGATACCTTAATTATGTTTTTTCACTTAATCTTCCACAAAAACCCATGATATGAGAGTATTATCTATGATTTTCATCCTGATTATCAAAGAGCACAGCTATTTAAACAGTACTCAGGTTTGCAAAGTGCAAAACATAATGCCACATTTTCTTTTCTTTCCTCTTCATAACAAGTCTGCCAAATTATGGAGGAAGAAAAATTTTCATCTAGTATTATCTCTGCTATCTACTGCTGCATAATAAGCAGTTCACAGTTAAGTGTCATGAAACAACAACAATTTTAACAGTTTTACAAATTTTGTAAATCAGTGATTTGAACATGGCAATGACTTTTCTGTGGTCTGCAATATATGGGGCCTTTGCAAAGTTCTGCATGGATAGGGATGGCTTGAATGTTGGGAAACAGACACATATAGAGGCTTCTACACTTCCATATTTTGCATCTGGGCTGAAATGACTCAAAGGGTAGGCTCAAAATTGTCTGAGAGTGTCTGAATATGGCCTCTCCTTATAGCTTGGGCTTCCTCAGAACATGGAAGCATAAAGGTAGTTGGGCTTCCTACAAGGCAACTGAAGACTCCAAGAGCCACTGTTTTAGGAAAGAGGTATACGACCTTTTATGACCTAGCCTCAAAATTCACATAGAATTACTTTGACCATATTCTGTTGGCTGAAGCAATTACAGGTTGTTCTCACTTCAAGGGTTAGAGATAAGGTATGTGCCTCTTGATGTGAGGATTTTCAAATTATCTGTGGCAATATTTTAAAACTGCCATTAAGTATTTTCCCTTGTAATAAGATACTAAAATTTATTGTCAGCAGTGGAATCAGGATTTGAATAGTTTGTTAATGTTACACATGCACTTTTTCTCATTTATTTTGTCATTATAATCTTTTGAAGAAACGATAAAAGGTAAACAGCTATGTTTTCAGTTCAGTCCAGTCAGTCAGTTGTGTCTAATTCTTTGCAACCCCATGAACTGCAGCATGCCAGGCCTCCCTCTCCATCACCAACACCTGGAGTTTATCCAAACTCATGTCCGTTGAGTCGGTGATGCCATCCAACCATCTCATCCTCTGTTGTCCACTTCTCCTCCCACCTTCAATACTTCCCAACATCAGGATCTTTTCAAATGAGTCAGCTTTTTGCATCAGGTGGGCAAAATATTGGACTTTAAGATTCAACATCAGTCCTTCCAATGAACACCCAAGACTGATTTCCTTTAGGATGGACTGGTTGGATCTCCTTGCAGTCGAAGGGACTCTCAAGAGTCTTCTCCAACACCACAGTATAAAAGCATCAATTCTCTTCTCAGCTTTCTTTATAGCCCAAATCTTACATCCATCCATGACTACTGGAAAAACCATAGCCTTGACTGCTGCTGCTGCTGCTCAGTCGCTTCAGTCGTGTCTGACCCTGTACGACCCCAGAGATGGCAGCCCACAAGGCTCCCCCATCCCTGGAATTTTCCAGGCAAGAACACTGGAGTGGGTTGCCATTTCCTTCTCCTTAACAAGAGGGACCTTTATTGACAAAGTAATGTCTCTGCTTTTTAATATGCTGTCTAGGTTGGTCATAACTTTTCTTCCAAGGAGTAGGCATCTTTTAATTTCATGGCTGCACTCCTCCTCAAATTTTCTGTAATATATAACATAACTTTTTATCCTGTCAACAAATAGGTACAAAGGAAACTAAAAATTAGTTAGTAGAAAAAATATGTTTTATGAGCAGGGTATAAATAAAACATTCAAATATGAATAAGATTTGATGCAATTGTTTAAAAAATTAAGTCTTCTAATTTTGCAAAAGGAACTAGGATAATTGTCCACCCATCNATAACTTTTTATCCTGTCAACAAATAGGTACAAAGGAAACTAAAAATTAGTTAGTAGAAAAAATATGTTTTATGAGCAGGGTATAAATAAAACATTCAAATATGAATAAGATTTGATGCAATTGTTTAAAAAATTAAGTCTTCTAATTTTGCAAAAGGAACTAGGATAATTGTCCACCCATCACCCGTTAAATTCACTTCTTACTCTCATGCAATATGTAGCAATCTATATAATTCCTTCGAATTTTAGAGAGAAAATGGAAAAAGAAAATAAATTTAGGAAAATGTATGGTAGAGCAACCTTAAAGTAAATTACTATTAATATAAAAGTAGATGATTCTTTATTTGAAAAAGGAGAGTATGGTTGGTATTTATAATTTAAACAAGTCTTTCATAACAAGACTAAGATTTAAATGATTTTAAATATGGCATATTTAGAATTATCTGATAGCAATGTTATATAAAGCAATGTTATGTAGTACTATTTTCTTGGTTTCAGATAAATATCTAACTAGAGCAAGCTTACTCTGAGTAATTGTAGTATTTCTAATCCTTTTAATACACTGTAAAACAGTGTCTGTTGAAAATCATAGTTTCAATATTTAGTTATATTTTATTTATATTTTGTAAATTGAAGGACTCTTGAATCTCCTTAAGTAAATTGTAATTTAATGCAATTTTACTTATACTCATCAGTGTAGTTACATCTTGATTAAAGTCATTATAAAAGACACATAATCACATCCTGATGATCTTACATTTCATTGGGTTAAGAATCAGTTGATTTTATTGTGATTAACATTTAAGGAAACGGAGTATCACATACATACACAATTTTGTTATCTAAGCAACAGACAGGAGCTTGATTTGCATGTTTGTTTTGTTTGAGGGATTGCCTTTCTTTGGGACTGGAATGAACACTGACTTTTTCCAGTCCTGTGGCCACTGCTGAGTTTTCCAAATTTGCTGGCATATTGAGTGCAGCACTTTCACAGCATCATCTTTCAAGATTTGAAATAGTTCCACTGGAATTCCATCACCTCCACTAGCTTTGTTCATAGTGATGCTTTGAAAGGCCCACTTGACTTCACATTCGAGGATGTCTGGCTCTAGGTGAGTGATCACACCATCGTGATTATCTGGGTCATGAAGATCTTTTCTGTACAGTTCTCCTGTGTATTCTTGCCACCTCTTCTTAATATCTTCTGCTTCTGTTAGGTCCATACCATTTCTGTCCTTTATCAAGCCCATCTTTGCATGAAATGTTCCCTTGGTATCTCTAATTTTCTTGAAGAGATCTCTAGTCTTTCCCATTCTGTTCTCTTCCTCTATTTCTTTGTGTTGATCACTGAGGAAGGCTTTCTTATCTCTTCTTGCTATTCTTTGGAATTCTGCATTCAGATGCTTATATCCTTCCTTTTCCCCTTTGCTTTTTGCTTCTCTTCATTTCACAGCTATTAGTAAGGCCTCCTCAGATAGCCATTTTGCTATTTTGCATTTCTTTTCCATGGGGATGGTCTTGATTCTTGTCTCCTGTACAATGTCACAAACTTCCGTCTATAGTTCATTGGGCAGTCTGTCTATCAGATATAGTCCCTTAATTCTATTTCTCANGAATTCTGCATTCAGATGCTTATATCCTTCCTTTTCCCCTTTGCTTTTTGCTTCTCTTCATTTCACAGCTATTAGTAAGGCCTCCTCAGATAGCCATTTTGCTATTTTGCATTTCTTTTCCATGGGGATGGTCTTGATTCTTGTCTCCTGTACAATGTCACAAACTTCCGTCTATAGTTCATTGGGCAGTCTGTCTATCAGATATAGTCCCTTAATTCTATTTCTCACTTCCACTGTATAATCATAAGGCATTTGATTTAGGTCATACCTGAATGGTCTAGTGGTTTTCCCTACTTTTTTCAATTTAAGTCTGAATTTGCAATAAGGAGTTCATGATCTGAGCCACAGCCAGCTCCTGGTCTCATTTTTGCTGACTGTATAGAGCTTCTCCATCTTTGGCTGCAAAGGATATAATCACTCTGATTCAGTGTTGACAATCTGGTGATGCCCATGCGTAGAGTCTTCTCTTGTGTTTTTAGAAGAGAGTTTTTGCTATGACCAGGGCATTTTCTTGGCAAAACTTTATTAGTCTTTGCCCTGCTTCATTCCATACTCCAAGGCCAAATTTTCCTCTTATTCCAGGTGTTTCTTGACTTCCTACTTTTGCATTCCAGTCCCCTATAATGAAAAGGACATCTTTTTGGGGTGTTAGTTCTAAAAGGTCTTGTAGGTCTTCATAGAACCATTCAACTTCAGGTTCTTCAGTGTTACTGGTTGGGGCATAGGATTGGATTACTGTGATACTGAATGGTTTGCCTTGGAAATGAACAGAGATTATTCTGTCGTTTTTGAGATTGCATCCAAGTACTGTATTTCAGACTCTTTTGTTGACCATGATGGCTA